>JAMZAV010006735.1:0-65898 GCA_024449915.1 Sweltsa coloradensis | reverse complement strand
TTTTGGTGCGGAATTTTTTAAATGGTCCTACATTTGGAAGGTCATCTTTGTAGACATCTAAAAGCAGCCTCGTGTCTTCTTGACCCCATTCAGAATCTAGAAAGCAGGAAGTGTAGGAAATGGTTAGGAAAGGAAATAGGAGAGAGAAGGTAAGAATGCAAGGGAGGTTATGAGGAGAGTTAGGATGTAGGGGTTATTGAAAAATAAAAGGGTGAAACATGAACGTCGATACTGGATATCAACATTAAAATCAGTGTGAAAGTGAAGGTTACCTAATTGGGTTTTATCGTTAGATAAATGGTTTGATAATCCTGTCAAATAAGAATTTTTGAAGGAAAAAATTGCGATGTCGCTGAATTTTTGCAGAGACCTTCCTTAAATGATACTTATGAACATACTAAAACTCCCCTACAATCGGACTGGAGCTTCGGCCGCCATATTGGAAAATGGCGGCCAAAAAGTGTTGATTATCGAATATCTCCATATTGGTTGGAGATGGACAAAAATGTTTCAATGGCAAAAATATTCCCCATTCAATTCCCTACAAAAAAAATATCTTCTATAGTTTTGGTAGGGGAAAAGGTTACGTCACAAAATCGTGGTTCATATGTTGCTCATTGGAGTACCAGCTTATTTCCTAATTTTCACGCCCAGCATCAAACAATGCCCGGTAAATCCGTAAGAAATCGATTTAAATACAAATGGACTTTTGTACGGGGTTCATGAAAGCTTCCATTAGTATTTTAAAAAATCAGGTCTGAAAATCGGATTTTGCATTTACCCGGAATTTGTTTTTTTTTTCCATTGTTGGCATTTCCTCAAAAAAGCCGTATTTGACTGTCCATTATTAAGCACTAAATAGCATTGGAGGAAAAATTCTTTCTATGCACACTGAAATGACTTAAATAATGATCCGATTACAACTAAAGTGTCAATCCAATATGGCTGCTAATTCCTAATATAAACAACATTAATGTGATTAATGTAACAAAAAGAGTGTAAAAAAAGCATGAAAACAGTAACTATTTTGTGATTATTAGGAATAAGCAGCCATATTGGATTTAAACTTTAATTGTAATTGGATCATTATTTAAGTCATTTCAATGTGCGTAGAAAGAATTTTTCCTCCAATGCTATTTAGTGCTAAATAATGGAAATGCCAACAATGGAAAAACCAAATTCCGGGTAAATGCAAAATCCGATTTTCAGACCTGATTTTTTAAAATACTAATGGAAGCTTTCATGAACCCCGTACAAAAGTCCTTTTGTATTTCAATCGATTTCTCACGGATTTACCGGGCATTGTTTGATGCTGGGCGTGAAAATTAGGAAATTAGCTGGTACTCCAATGAGCAACATATAAACCACGATTTTGTGACGTAACCTTTTCCCCTACCAAAACTATAGAAGATACCTTTTTGTAGGGAATTGAATGGGGAATATTTTTGCCATTGAAACATTTTGTCTATCTCCAACCAATATGGAGATATTCGATAATCAACACTTTTTGGCCGCCATTTTCCAATATGGCGGCCGAAGCTCCAGTCCGATTGTAGGGGAGTTTTAGTATGTTCATAAGTATCATTTAAGGAAGGTCTCTGCAAAAATTCAGCGACATCGCAATTTTTTCCTCTAAACGTCAATATCAGATCTTATTTGACAGGATTATGATGGGAATTTCCAGAATTGAGATCCATGTAGGCCTATTCCATTTTTCACGTTTTGGACTTAGGCCTCTATAGTCTATAGCATTGATTTTTTAAGGTTAGTTCTTTGCAACCATTTGTGGATATCAGTATTATAAAAGTAGGTCTACTCTACCTAGTAATATTCATGCAAAATTTGGTTTTTATTTTTTATTTTTTATATACAACTGTTCATCTGTAATTGTTAATACCTTAGTGCGCGCATTTGAGTTGGGCAATGCTCAGCATTTACCCCAAAAAATAATTTTTTACCACTACATGGCATAATACATTACTACCTATCTAAAATGTTTGTTTTTAAAATTATATCTTGTAACCGTGATTTAATAATAATAATGAATAATTGGGGCCTATGAATAAAAAAATAATGAATAATTTTTTTATGAGGTCATGATGGACCCAATAATTTTTCAGTTAATTTCTCAATTTATAACTAACTAGCCTAAATGAAACTACATCGTATTGTAAAATTGTATTAAAATTTGAAATATTTTGTTTCTATTTAGGTCTAGGACTACCCTATTTTTAGAATATATTTTAAAGGCAGATTATTAATTAATTAATAAGAAGGAACACGATTGCGTTGGGGTCAACAGGGTTTGCTGGGTCGCTTTATTTTAAGCCGCGTTCACACAACTTTGGTTTAGTCTTAAGAAATTGTTATTGTTATAAGAAATCCGATATCCTGATTGGTTAGTAATGTTTCAGTGGCCTGTCATATTGAAGTAACTCCTTTTCATTGGTCGTCGTAAGTTTTATTGACGTCTGATTGGTCCGTCTTAAGAATTTTTGTTTTGTTTATTATAACAGATTAAGACTAAAACATAAACAATTTAACACGTATGTTCTATCCCCTTATCTAAGCCAATTAGTGTGAACGTGGCCTCACTGTCCCCCACTGAGAATCAGTTATATGAATGAGTGGGTCCGTGGAAGTTTTGGTGGCAATTGTGGTAAAAGTGTAAGTTAAGCTTTTTGGCATTAGCCTATTTGACTGTGTCGACTTATCTTGGAATAGGCCCTACTGTGTATGAGAAAAAAGAAGCCTGTCTCTAATGGAAAACCAGAAAATGCGTGATGGTCCAATGAGCAAAAAATGCGGGCATATAAAAAAAGAAGACAATTTTATAACTAGTACGAGTTTTTAGGGTAGTTTAAGTCGAGGGTGTGGTGAACAAGGATTTTGGTTCTTGTTTTAATTAAGGCTGTGTTAGGGTTGTTTCTTATTACTAGACATCGGATTTATATGCAGATGCATGTTTTGTTCCTGAATATGCAGACTACTGGAACTTCTAGGCCTACCTAATTCCATTTCACACAATTACGAATCCACAGTATTAATTTTATAGTGCATATAAATGCATATATTGAAGGTTACTGCATAAAATTGATGTGTGTGCTTAAACCGGCATAAATCAGAACATTTTATGATAAAATTGCATATTTATTTTATTTTATGAAAATATTAAAGGTAGCCTAAGTAGGCCCTAAGTGGTGAATGGTGGGTCAGCAACGGAATAATGATTCCCTCCTGAAAGAGTGTTTCTTTGTCCAGACTTCCAGACATTAAAAGATAATGATCAAATGACGAGGGAATTACAGGTCAATCATGACCTGGCGCCTGACGCCCTCCGCCCCCCCCCCCCCTGCTGTGCATGCACAGCATTTCTTATACAAACATCTTCATTCTATCTTTCTATTGTGAAAGTATGGTCTTTATTCTCAGAAGTGATTTCGTTCAATTGAATTTTTATCACAAGTAGAAGCAAGCCTTTTAGAGTTGAGGAATTTAAATCACAAAATGGTATGCCAAAAAAGTATCATTCAATGAGGGTGGGGAGGAGAAAGAAAATAAGATACACACGTAATTATTATTTTTAACGCTTTTGTTCCCATGTGTTGCCAAACGAAGGGAAACGGAATTATTTCTATTCAGCAGGTAATTTATTTTGAGTGCATATTTTTTATTTTAAGGATTTATTTGGGACTTTTTAATGGCATAAATGCATGCATATTTGGGGATTTTTAAGCGCATATAAATCCTATGTCTACTAATTACCCCACTCAACCCTACATATATACAGTACTATCCTGTATACGTACCTACGACGAACATAGCGCCGGTTGCTTGAGTGGACCTCTCGGCAGTTGCTGGAGTGGACCTCTCGGCAGTTGCTGGAGTGGACCTCTCGGCAGTTGCTGGAGTGGACCTCTCGGCGGCTGCTTGAGTGGACCTCTCGGCAGTTGCTGGAGTGGACCTCTCGGCAGTTGCTGGAGTGGACCTCTCGGCAGTTTCTGGAGTGGACCTCTCGGCGGTTGCTTGAGTGGACCTCTCGGTGGCTGCTTGAGTGGACCTCTCGGTGGCTGCTTGAGTGGAACTCTCGGTGGCTGCTTGAGTGGAACTCTCGGTGGCTGCTTGAGTGGAACTCTCGGTGGCTGCTTGATGTAAGGCAGGGCCGTCTTCACCTTCCAGCCACCCCAACTCGATCAACTTTTCTCGGGGAACCGGCATGACTTGTGTTTGTCCTGAACACAAAAATAAATATTATTTATATGCATACCTAGCCCTAACACATTAGCAAGGTGGATTTGTAGGTCACTAGGTATAGAAATTTTTAACAAGTTTTGTATAAAATTAAGTGCACATCAAACTGGTTCGCATTGGGCCTGACCGCCTGAGTATGGGTCTATAGGCCTATAGGCCTACTAAGTTCATGTATCATACTGCACATAATCAAATTGTAATTGTAACGAAAGCAGTCACAGCCATAATGGGACATTTCAAATAGGCCCTAGGCCTACCTAGTTTTACAACTGGGGTCCTGGTGGCTCCAATAACATTATTTAGCCTAAACACATAGGGCCTAGGCCTAGACCTAACAAATGTACTAGGCCTAGACCTAACAAATGTACGTCAAGGCCCTATCCTATTCCAATCTAGATCCTGATGCCTTCAAATAGGTCTAAGCCCTTAGCCTAGGTATTGGGCCTAGGCCCTAGACTTAGTCCACTAAACATTGTGATGGGCCTTGTCTTGCCTGTCCTAGCCTAGGCCCTAGGCTAGGCTAGGGCTAGGCCTTCCTATACAAAGATGGGTGTGGTGATTATAGAATTGCCACTAGGAGTAGTAGTCGCTAGGCTAGGCCTAAGAGCATACTAAACCCAAAGTAACATGCCTAAAGGGCTAGGCTAGGGCTTTGTGTATCCAATCCCTTGTTAGGGCTAGGCCTAGGCTAGGCCTACCAGAAAGTTGTCTCAATTTGTAGGTTAAAGTCGGGCCCTAGGATTACAATGTGTCATAGCCCTATTTAAATTGTGTTGATAAACACTAACCATCTAAAGTCGACACGTAGCACAAAATGCCGTCACTTGTAGCCACCTCCTTGCTGTCTGGCCCCTTTATTACATATTATATCGTTATTTCTATCTCCTGCTCTGACAGCTGCTGGTCTTCGCCAGAAAACGACGCCATGTTTGCACGATTTTCTGAAAAGTCATGTGGGCAGTGCCAATAAGGCCCTCTATATAATATAATACATAGAGGGCCTGGGCAGTGCACTCGGCGAGTGCATTCAGGTCACACTCAGTGCATGCCAATGGAAAACGCCATTAGATTGTAAAGGAAAAAAAAAGATGAAGGTGATTTGATTTGATTAAAAATTAATGTTTTTTATGGACTTTTTTATGAATTTGAATGAGGATTTAGAAAGTTTGTCTCCGTTGTGATAAATGATAGAAGTTCTTCATATGGTTGGGGGGATCAAGTTTCGTGCGCAAGGCATCATATACTGTACATTCGGATTTACGTCGGACATTTTTTTCATGTTAAAGAGAAACAAGAGTAAATGAACAGAACACAATATTTCGTATAAACAGTCTACCCAATCAGTTACTTGATTGATTGGATATAGCTTAACGTCTCATATTTATGCAACTTGGCTAATCGAGACGAAGGGATGGACGTAAGGGATGACGCGGGGGGACAAGGGGTGGACAGGCCTGTGCTGGTCAGAACCAGCCACAAGCGTATGGGGAGGGCAGTAGGTAGGAGTAACGCACGCAAACCTCAAATACGACGACGTAAGAATCTAGCTGGCACTTCTACCAGTAATGTTTTCTTGCGCCGCCGGTAATATTGAAAGATAATTAATAGTTTTTTTGGTGTTTGAAGTTTTTATAGTTTTCGAAGTTTTAATTAGAAAATTTAATTGTTTATTTGGATTAAAGGCGCGTCAACCGTTAGGTCATAATGCGCCACTCTAGCTTAGGGGATGTGGGGATTGTGGGGATGAAAGTCTGGTCAGAACCAGCCACGGGTAGGGGGATAGGTAGGAGGATAAAGGGGGGTCCGTACCGTCGTCGTCGGGGAAGTTGTCAAGGAGATGGGAAGGGTTCCTGACACGACTGCCAGAGCTCGTTTCTAGTTTCTGTGAGTACTCCCATAAATGATAGGGAACCTCTTGTTTGCGAGAATAACATTGTCTCTATTCTCGACTTTAAGGATTAGCAGAGTCAAGTTTGGGCCAAATTCAAAGTGGATTCCGAACGTAAGCTTTACACTGGGCTTACAGATATTATCGTCCTGGAACTTAGGTCTTCATAGAGAAATTGATTAGGTCTTCAGAGATCATCTCAACGCAGATTGAACCACAATTGACTCGGGCAGCTCCTGTGTGAAGTCTATGAAGTAGTGAATTACTGGAGAAACTTGTGTAACGATGACGTGAGAATCTAGGGCGCTTCAACCGGTTAGGTCATGTTGCGTTGTCTGTTATATTGTAAGATATAAAATTAAGTTTATGGTGTGTTTGATGATTGTATTGTTTTCATAGTTTATAAAAGAAAAGTAAATTATACAGATAAAAGTGATAACAACAGAATAAATATTTAAGTGGAATGAATAATAAGTATGTGTGATGTGAATTAAATTTGGCTTACCAAATTACTTCGGAAGAGAAATTTACTCACAGTGCAAAAGCTTTTTTGGTTTATTTGGATTAAGGACGCGTCAACCGTTAGGTCATAATGCACCACTCTAACCTAGGGGAGGAGGGGCCCATGCTGGTCAGAACCAGCCACGGGTAAGGGGAGGAAAGTTGGGGTTCTCACGTCGCGGTCGTCTTTGTCTTTGTCATCGTACGTGGTTTCATTGTCGTCATCGCCGTCGGGGGGGTCGTCAAGGGAAGGGGGCAAGGTCCCCAACCACGATTGCAAGAGCTCGCTTCTAGTTTCGGGAGTACTTCCCTAATTGCTTGTTGATGTTATTTAGAGAGTTTGTCACCGTTTTTATAAGATTGAAGCTAGTCATATGATTGGAAAGAGATCTAATTGCGTGCGCAAGGCATCATATTTCGGCCTGATAAAACTAAATGTTTGTAGTTTATTTGTACTAATGGCGCGTCAACCGTGAGGTCATAACGCTCAACAGAATGTTAAAACTCAGGACCAGACGAACACAAAGTATACGGCGCTCTGTTCAAACTGGAAGTAGAGTTAACACGGTATTGCTTGATGTATTGATTGATGAGTGGTGAAAGATGATGGTGCAGGACAATTACTAAAACCCAGGCCTTGTGCGGGACACGAACCCGCGGTCCTCGTAGTGTTAAACACACCATAAAGAACCCCGTGAGAAACTAGGGCGCTTCAACATAATGTGTAATATTGTTCCGCATGTGTTATTGTTGGTGAATATATCGAGTTTATTGTTTTGTTGATAATAAGATAATGTTACTTTCTAAGATTGTCGAAGATTTTTTGGTGGATTATTGGACTGTTTGGATAATCGGCGCAGAAGCAGTTAGGAAATGAAAGGGGGGCTTCTCACGTCGCGGTCGTCATAGTTTGTGTTGGCATGGTTGTCGTCGTCGTCGTCGGGGATGTCGTCAAAGGGATGGGGAGAGATCCCCGACGTCGACTGTGAGAGCTCGCCTCTAGTTTTAGGGAGGTAGCTTGATTTTATATTGCTTAACGTCTCATATTTATGCAACTTGGCTAATCGAGACGAAGGGAGGGACGTATGGGATGACGCGGGGGGACAAGGGGTGGACAGGCCTGTGCTGGTCAGAACCAGCCACAAGCGAATGGGGAGGGCAGGGGTTCCCCCACGTCGTGGTCGTCTCCGTCTGTGTCATCATCCGTCCGTGTTGTTATTGTCGTCGCCGTCGGGGCGGTAGTCAAAGGGAAGGGGAAAGTTCCCCGACGACGATTCAGAGCTCGCCATCAGTTTCAGGGAGAAAAACTCCCCTAATCACGGGCCAAACCACGAGAAGGTTGCGAGTTGGACTTTGATGAGAAACATTACACATTTCAAATTATAATTAATATTATTAAGGAAATGCAACATTAACCATAAAAAATGTATCTACTCGATAAAACATTATAATGTACAATTTGAAGCAATTCGATAAAAATATTTATGATCTTCTTAACATAAATGCTTAGTATGTAAGGAACCCTCACCTTCGTCGAGGCTTAGGTTTTCTGTGCACCCCATCTGATAATCCTCGAAGGTGTAAGAGTGGGGGGGGGGGTCCAGAGTGGGGGTGCTGGTTAGATAAGGAAGTGTTCTGAACGCTCTCGGGGCAGTTTATATTTGGCTTAGCTTGGGATGAGACCTAAGGAGCGGGGGGCTCAGGTGGTCTATTACAAGCCTGGCTGTATATATAATATAATATCTAAAATATCTCTAAATAAACATAATAGTGTAGGATACAATACAGTTGTCGTGTTTTTACCCATGCCCTACATCTCATATCGTTACAAGTTCTAAGAACAAACTTTTAGTGTAGTATTAACTTTTTATCTATATTTTGTTTCAAATATATGGTGTATGATGCTATATTATAAGTATCATCGTTTAAAATCACGACATGATCTGGATCTAGGGCGCGTCAACCGATAAGGTTATTTTGAGCCAACTTGACAACTTCAGTTAATAATGAGTTTTCTTTTATTTAGTAATTGGTATCTCTTCGATCTCGTTTCATTTTGAATTCTTTTAATGTCGTGACGAACATGGTGAGTTCTGTGAAAATAATGACAAAAATATAGAGTAAAGTATCAATTGGTAGACGTTTCGGCTTTGCCTTCTTCTGCCATGTCGGCAAAGCGGAAACATCTCGTGACTTTTTAGTGATGACTTTGTGTTTTTACTTGTGTTCCACTATGGACTTCCTCTACACCTTAGTAAGCTGTTGACTTCTATCTCTTTCCACATTGATTATACCTAGCCTGTTGGCATCTACCCAATATATATAATATATAAATATACTTATTTATGATTTATAAATAAAATAAATTATGTATTATGGCGCGAAACATTGGTTCATAATAGGCATGTTTGCGTCTGTGTGTGGTTGTGTTATTTTATGGGAACGTTGTGGGCCAGTTGGCAGTCTAATAAATACGCGGGATATTATTCCAAAGCTTATTATATTATTAACTTGGGTATACAACGTAGGAAACGAGTGCACTTGTATTGCGTCGCATGTGATATTGTAGGGTTATTTTGGTTTTTATTGCTCTCTAAGTTCAGCAAATAAAAATAATGAACTAGGTAAAAATAAAAATAGTAGTGGGATAAATTTAATTTTATGAAATAATTAAATATTTTGGATGTGAATTATACTTGGCTTAACAAGGGACACCCATTTTTCGCAAATGTTTGACGACGTGCGAAACTAGGGCGCTTCAACCGGCTAGGTCATTTTGTGCCGCCTGTGATATTGACAGTTCATGAAATTAGTTTATGTTGTGTTTGATGAACATATTGTTTTTTAAGTATAACAAAATAAACATAAAATAATAGAGCTGCACCGAGGGATATTAATGACTAGAAAATACCCATGAAAACAAATAAATCGGCGCTAACATATTGCCATCCTAACTTGTTGCCGTATACGAAATAAGGGTAAACAATAAAATTGACATGCTATTGTTTTTGGATTGATACAAAAAGCATTTTAATATTGCCTCAATTGCATGTATAGCAGAAACAAGTTCGAAGAAATGAATAGTTCCATCTTTTTTAATTTCTGAATTGTAGTAAATAAAAACAATTACACCCACGGGAGTGTTTCCCGATAAACCAAATCGAGAAATAAACCCTCGCTCATACCTGCGTAAAGGTAATGACATTATAATTAATGTTTAGTGGTTTGTTCAAAGGCAGCAGATATTCGTTGCAGTACTGTTCCATCCATTCAGATGTATAATGCAACTACAATTCAGAGATTACAATGTACCCGTCCTGATGGTCTAGTGGTTAAGTTGTCCACCTGGAATGTGGGAGATCCGTGGTTCGATTCCCGGTTGGGGCGGACTTTTTTAATTTCTGAATTGTAGTAAATAAAAACAATTACACCCACGGGAGTGTTTCCCGATTAACCAAATCGAGAAATAAACCCTCGCTCATACCTGCGTAAAGGTAATGACATTATAATTAATGTTTGGTGGTCAGTTCAAAGGCAGCAGATATTCGTTGCAGTACTGTCCCATCCATTCAGATGTATAATGCAACTACAATTCAGAGATTAAAATGTACCCGTCCTGATGGTCTAGTGGTTAAGACGTCCACCTGGAATGTGGGAGATCCGTGGTTCGATTCCCGGTTGGGGCGGACTTTTTTAATTTCTGAATTGTAGTAAATAAATTTAAAAAAAGGCATGGGAGTAGGTGGTCGGGGGCAAGGGGCCTGATGGTTTGAGGTGAAATCAGGCCGGGCTCAGGCAAAGGACACAGGGAAAGGGAGTTCTATGGGGGGAGCGGGGGTTGGTGATTCCCCCACGTCGTGGTCTGTGTCATCATGTGCTCCATGTTCACCAGGTAGAGGACGGTGACGCGACCAGTGGGCCACGACCGTGGGGTCAAGTCAAATAATGCGGTAACAACAGGGGAGAAACTAGGGCGCTTAAACCGGTTAGGTAATTTGCGCCGCCGGTGAGTTTGGTTATTTAATAAAATTTTGTTAATGGTGTGCTTGATGATAGTGTTTCCAAGTTAAAAAATAAATAAAAAGATTTCCGGGGTTTGAAGACGAGAAAACCCAACATGAAGGTCGGGCCCCAAACCCGCTAATGTTTGCAACCCCCCCCCCACCCCCCACTAAACTTTCCGGGCCCACTCTTGAAATGACCTCATAAGTAACCCCCCCCCCCCCCCCCCCCCCACAAACTAAAGCGAAATTGATGTTGGGAACTTCTCTGTATTCAACACGCGGAGAGGCGGACAAAGTGTCCCCAAAGCAACACCTACCAACTCGAGAGAAGTCAAAGATTTTCTTTAGTATTATTGCATATTGCTTTATTTCCTATTTATGCAACAGGCTAAATCGAGCGAAGGGAGGGAGTAAGGGGATGAAGGGGGGACAAGGTGGAAGGCCTGTGTGGCAGAACCAGCCACAAGATAGGGGAGGGCAGGGGTTCCCCCACGTCGTGGTCTCTCCGTCTGGTATACCGCCGTGTGTCTTTTCGTCGCTGGGGGGAGGTAGAAAGGGAAGGGGGTCCCGAGACGACCCAACTCCCCATTAGTTTCGGGGAGTAAAATTCCATTCAGGGGCCCAAACCCCCCCCCCCCCCGGAAGGTGTCGAGTTGGAATTTAAAGGGCCCCCTGTTAAATGTAAAAAGGTTTTTAAATTATAATTAGGTGGGTAAAGCGGTTATTTGGGCAGCGCGCCTTCCGAAAGAAAAAAGGGTCTCAAGGGGGATAGTCGGATTGTGGCGATTTAAAAGAAGGGGGAGAAATGGGGGTAAGGGGATGCCAGGGGATGAACGCACACGAAAAGAAACTCAAGACTCTCACAAGTTAATACCTTGAATAAGACACTATTTAAGATTAAGGTGTTTTTAATTATGGTCGGTCCAGGTCTGGGCCCCCAAAGGAAAAATTAAATGTTAAAGTGCTAAGCTAGCCTACAGTAGTTTTACTGCCGGTCAAAGAACACTACCTAATTTTGGTTAGGTGTACATTGACAATCGACAGTCTTTGTAAAATGTTTGCGTTTTTAAAAACAATTTGCCCCATCAAAACAATTCAATATTTTAAAAACAAAAAAAACTAAGTGTTTACTTAATTTAAAAAGCATTCGTTGTTGTTTCATCATTTTCCTGTCAGCCATTTTTACCCGGACTTGAAACGAGTGTAAAAATTTGATTTCCGGTCCATTTGGATTCTACCCAAAAGGGCCTAGACTTTAATTTATTCGACACCCCAAAAACTGGAGGTCGACCACGACGTGAGATCTAGGGCGTCTAACCGTTAGGTCAAATGACCACTGTAGCCTATAGGGGGCATGGGGGGGATAGGCCCTTTGGTTTGAACCAGCCACGGGAAGGGGATAAAGGGGGGCCTCAGTCGCGGTCGTCATAGTCTTTTCTTTAAACGTCGGTGAGGTCGTCAATGTAAAGGGGGGTATCCCGACGACGATTGCCAAAGTGCCTCTAGATTTGGGGGGCTAAAATTTTTTTTCCCCTCACTAGCAGTTGTTTTGGGGAGGTGGACTTTTTCTCTTGAATTTATTGTACGATTAGCGAGCAGCTCTGGGCCAAGAGTTGGGGGTTGGGTTTTGGGAAACAATTGACACCCCAAAAACCCCAAAGAATTTAACATTAAAATCAATAAGCATTCTGACTGAAAACCGGAAAAAAGTTAGTACACCAGGTTTAGAAGTGCAATCATGATATTTCAACACCTTAGAAATAAAAAATGAGGGGTAGCATGGGATCCATGGCGCGAAAACCCAAGGGTTGTAGTACGCGATTTGATACTGTATCATAATTAAGTGAATTTGGCTTTGTTGTTTCGTGTATAAATTGAGTTATCTATGAAAATGAAAGAATGATTTACTTAAGAAAAGATTTAAAAAAGAAAGTTTATTTGTACTTAAAATAAGAAAGTTTTTTTCGCGGGTGTTCATACATAGAATTTTTTATGTGAAGGGAATTTCAAATTAAGATAACTTTATTCGTAATTGGTAGATTACGTAACATGTTATAGGGGACAAACGCGAGCCTATCTAGGAACAAGAGTTTTCTTTTGTTGGTAGAATCCCTTTGGGTTTAAACGAGTCTGGACTGAAAAAATTGAGATAGGACAAACTTGTTTACAATGTGGGCATAGCAATAAACGTTTTTTCCCCGGCGACGACCGCCAGAGGCGCTCTAGTTTTTAAGGGTAATAATCCTAAGCATAGCTGATGTTGCGAGATGGGCTTTATCACTTTCCCCGCCCTTTACCACATGCTTGGGCCCAAATTCGACCCCGGGCCTAGACGAGGGGCCTTGTTTGGTTTATTTGGGATAAGGACGCGTCAACCATTTAGGTCACTCATAATGCAACACTCTAGCCTAGGCTATTGAAAAAGGGACCCATGTGGTCAAACGCGGGGTGGGGGAAAGGAAAAGAGGGTTTCATTTTTGAAAATCGTAATCTTTACCCAAGGGGCTAAACCAGAGGCCGGGTTTTTTCCACTACTTTATGAGTGAATATTTACAAAACCGACAATTGAACAACCAAATACGACGAGTGGGTGATTTAAAAAAAAGGGTTTAAAATGACAAATTCAAATATATTTACCACATTTTTCAAAAAGGGATAATAGAGGAATTCTTCTTTTTATAACCCCTTTTCGTTCCCTTAGAGCAGTTTTGCAAATTTCAATAAGACGATGACAATCTTAATGACATAAAACGACACGGGGGGGAAAACAAGGTGCTTAAAACCGGGAGGCATATTGCTCCGTCTGTGTATTTGAGTTAATGAAATACCCCGCTCTAACTATGTGTATGCGAGGTGGATTTTTTCCTTTTAAAATCATTTTTAAATTACGAGCCATGCTTGGGGCCAATTTCCCCGGGGCCCCAGACGGGGGGGGGGGGGTGAAAGGGGGGGGAAGGATTGGGGGGGGGATTTTTGGTTTTTTTGGGATTAAGGTGCTCAACCGTTAGGCAAAATGCCCACTCAACATGGGGGAGGGGAAAGGGGTGTTCTCACGTCGGGGTTTCTTCATTGTCTTCGTCAACTTTCGTGATGCCCCTGTCTTTGTTATCGTCGTCGGGGGGGTCGTCGAGGGTCGAAAGGGTCCTTGAGGACGATTGCCAGAGCTCGCCTCTAGATTCGGGGATAATAAATACCTTTTTACTAGTGATGTTTGGAGGGGGATTTTTTCTCTTGAATCGCCTTGACGTTTTAAAAGACCCATGCTTGGGCCAATTCACCGGGGCCCTGAAGGATCAAATAAAAGGATTACGGGGGGGGAAGCTTTTGATCGTTTTGACACGACGTAAAAACCGGGCGCTTCAACCGGGTAGGTCACATTGCGCCGCCTGTGGTGACATGGGGAGGAGGCGCCTATGCTGCATGGTCAGAACCAGGCTCGGGTAAGGGGAGGAAGGGGGGTTCTCACGTCGCAGTCTTCATCGTATTTGTCATCGTTCGTGGTGTCATTGTCGTCATCGTCGTTGAGGCGTCGTCAAGAAAAGCTCCCCAGACGACGATTGCCAGAGCTCGCTTAGATACGAAGAGTAATATGTTACCCTTCTTACTTTAGCTGATGTTTGCGAGGTGGACTTTTTCTCTTGAATCGCCTTTACGATTAGCAGAGCCATGCTCTGGGCAAATTCTACCCTGGGCCCAGACGAAGGTATCTGATTAAAATTTTTTGTTTATTTGGATTAAGGACGCGTCAACCGTTAGGTTATAATGCACCACTCTAGCCTTAGGAGGGGTGGGGGGAGGGGGAGCCCATGCTGGTCAGAACCAGCCACGGGTAAGAGGAAGAAGAGGGGGTTCTCACGTCGCGGTCGTCATTGTCTTCGTCATCGTTCGTGGTGTCATTGTCATCGTCGCCGGGGGGTCGTCAAGGGAAGGGGGCAAGTTCCCCGACGACCATTGCCAGAGCTCGCCTCTAGTTTTGGGGAGTAAAATATTCCGCTCTTTCTAGCTTCTTCATGTGATTGGAAGAGATTAAATTGCGTGCGCATAAGGCGTCATGTTTGTTACATTCTGCTAGCATATGATGTACGGCTAAAGGTACATCACATGTGTCACATCTGGGAGCAGTGATACGTGTTTGGCCTACACTAACCTCTTTAATATAAAAGTTCAAATACTACGTTCATAGTTTAAAGTCAATTGTATATAACTTGTAGACGTGGGAGAGTGTATGGGTGTTCCTAAGTATTTTTTATATTTCATCAAGAAAACTTGGAAACCTGGAAATCCGCCCCGCAAGCGCGATTATCGTACAAATATTTGAAAACATCGAACGGCGACCTTAGAATCTAGGGCGCTCCAACCGGTTAGGTCAAATTGCGCCGTCTGTGATGTGTTTATTAAAATAATGAGTTTGTTGTTTGTTTGTTATATTGTTTTCAACGTTAATTTATGAAACGAAGGTGATGGAGATGATAATAATAGCAAAAGAGAAGTAAGTTATTTGATGGAAATCATAATTAATTTGATGGATGAAATTTTAGGTTTTGCCTGTGACAAAATGGTTTGCCATTGATGGTTCGACACTTTTTAGGTGCTCGACACCATACAATTGAATTGTCTATCAGTGGTTAGAAGTGCCGGTGAGTAACCATCACTTTACCATTACGTACGTATTGCTGGGTTCATATGAGGGATTAATAAAGTTTGTCGCCGTTATCACATGGCATAAGCTATATAGTCATATGATTGTGAGAGAACTAATTGCGTGCGCAAGGCATCTTGCCTGATAAAATCAAATTAATCTTTGATGTTTAACTGAATGTTAAAAGCTTATTTGTATTAGGGCGCGTCAACCGTGTGGTCATAACTTGCAACCGAATGTTCAAACTCAGGACCAGACGAACACAAAGTATACGGCGCTCTGTTCAAACTGGAAGTAGAGTTAACACGGTATTGCTTGCGACTCTCACGCTACCGTGTGAATAACACTTTTAAGTAAGGATGGCCGGTGTAGGTGACTAACCAGGTTAAAAGGGTGTTAGGTAACTGATAAGAAGGTTTCTCAACTTCATTAATTGGGAAACACTCCCGTAGGTCCTGATACCCCGCTGAGATAGATTGTTTAATTTCTGGCTTGATGTCCATATGATAAGGGAATGCCCGAGGGCTGTTACAGAGGACTCACTACCAGCATTCGCATTAACTACTGAAGAAAACCTCGGGGAAAACTTTCAGTCAGGATTGCCGGTGGTGGGATTCGAGCTTGTGACCTCCCTCATCAGAGTCTCACACGCTACGTATGACTATCTCTTTGCTCAGAGTTAGAGTGATCTCGGAATTACTTGCGACTCGCACGCTACCTGGTGAGGAATTGAGAGACCAGCGTGCTTTGTAGACAATTTCTTAAACTAAACTTTGCAATTGGCTTGTTTACGCAAAGCTCCACGCAGATCGCGCCACTGCACTAACCCCCAAAACCAGGGTCCACTAGATACTTATTCCGAGCTGCTTGTTAGGTGTCTAGTGGACCCTGCCCTAAGACCGTGGCGGTGTTTGAAATAAACTATGTATAGCAGGCTCTGCATTGTCAAATCTGTATGCTTCCTCGATTGTTTGTTTACGTATTGTTTTACCATTCCTTCTTTAATCAATGGTTTTACGTAAGTAGTCGTACGGCCTATTTCAAGTAATTTTATTCAATAGCATATTTTGTTTGTTTAAAACTTTTAAACAATGAAAACGTGAACGATAGGAAAATTAAAATAAGAGCTGAAAGCACATGGCGCCGTTGAAGTCTAAACCTGGGGCCTAGCACTGTTATTGAGATTAGACCTAGGCCTACTTGGAATAAGGCTACTAAGGTCTAGGGCCTAGGCTTTTCTTCAGCATTAGATGTAGACCTAGGCATATCAATATCATGGTATTATAAATTAGCAAGTATAGGCCTAGGCCCTACTTGCATACGCCTCAGCAAAGCCTAGGGCTTAGTCCTAGCCAGTGTTGATTTGTTGACATGAGAGAGGTTACGTAGGCAGGAGGCCGAATAAAGACACAATTGTCAGTATATTATGTGTGATTGTATTTATTTGTAGTAATAAACATGACAGTATGCCCTCCTCTCTCCTTACACGAATACACACAGCAATTGGGCATTTTGCTTTCAACATAAAACTATGCAAACTGACAGTAAAAACAGTAGGCTGCTGACAGCTATGAGCAGCCATGACACCCGCAAGTTGGGCTATCACCGCCGTCTACACTCTACATCCGCCTTTACAGGCATCCAGACGGCGGTGGGGGGTTAGTACAATAGCGCAGCGTGGTGAGTAAAAGTCGCAGTGAACAAGCCAATTGTATCTCGCTGATTATAATACGTTTGTTTTTTAATTAAAAAAATTACATCCAGGACGCCGGGAGAAATTATTGCGCTTCAACTGGTTAGGTTATATTGCGCAGCCTGTGTTATCGGAAGTCAATTAAATGAATTAATGGTGTGTTTGAAGATAAAATATTTTCTAAGTTTTTGAAAGAAGATCATTATTGAGATGACAGTGCACGATAGCAAAAGAGGGGTTACTTATTTATTGGATTAAAAATTTATATTTAATGTAAATGTGTGAGAATCCGTTATCAGATGACAGAAGACTACAACCTTCCTGTTCTTTGACACGTTTTCGCTGTGTTCAGAAATGTTTTAAAACAATTTGAGACAGGACAAATCAACGAACCTTTCACGTCTGGTTGTCTGAGCGCGGAACTTGGTTGGCGACTACATCAACTGAAGCCGTGGACACCTGAAACAAGACAAGAATAGGGAGACTTAGATAGAATGGATTTTGTTTTATTGATTGATTTTTATTAAGTCATAATGCGCCACTCTAGCCTATTTTTTTGTATATCTCGATTAAGGACGCGTCAACCGTTAGGTCATAATGCACCACTCAAGCCTAGGGTATATGCTGGTCAGAACCAGCCACGGGTAAGGGGAGGAAGGAAGGTCACTCACGTCGCGGTCGTCATCGTCTTTGTCATCGTTGTCGGTGATGTCGTCAAGTGAAGGGGGAAGGGTCCCCGACGACGATTGTCAGAGCTCGCTTCTAGTTTCGGGGTTTAATATACTCCACTTTTACACTAGCTGATGTTTGCGAGGTGGACTTTTACTCTTAAACCTCTTTCAATTAGCAGAGCCATGCTCTGGGCTAAGTTCTACCCCGGGCCCAGACTTGGTCTAATTAAATTTTACTGTGGATAATGAGCCCTAATTACATAAACCTTTTCAATGCTGGGTTTTGAACGGAGCATCCCACACCCAAGTGCTGGGTTATTTTGAGCAAAAAGTCAATTTCTCTCACTTGAATTTGATATTAATATTTAACTTATCAAAATGTTTCCTCATTTTTGAAATAATGTAGATTTTATAGCACTATACACCTTGTTTATATTGTCTTGCTATTATACTGTCAAGACTATTATTTACTTGTGACAATTACCCAAGCATAGGCCTACGTAAGTGTGAGCTGGTTTTCATCACCTAGGCCTACTGGCAACGTCCTCTACTTCTCTATTACTTCAACCCTTATTTCAAAGCCTATGATCGCTAAACAAGTCCGAATATGGATCATAAACCTCTTCATAACAACCCATTTTGCCTAATAACTGTGTCATTCAACATCCCAACCTTTTCCAGACGCCAATATAATCTTTACTTGACATTTTGTCAATTTGCGCTACTGAAATAACTTACAGAGCCATCTGTGGTCAAACTACCAAACTAGAAGATGGTTGAACAGCTTGCACATAAAGTGCGGCACAGTTGAAAGAAATCGACTTTTAACAATCGATTATACGGTACCTATCAGCAGCAACAAGCGCGCGCGATTCGAAACAACCTTAGCTCGAGTATACTCGACGGCCGCACTGGGGAAACAAGATGGCGGCATCTAGTATGGCCGCACAGAAAAAGTTAACCTTTATTTATAATCATGCATATTACAACAGAGTACAAATACTCCACAAGTGTAAATTATAGCATAGCCTATGGATAGAAAACATAAACTTATTGACATTAAAATATACAATATGTACAAAATAATTCATGTAACTTTTTAAACATATTTGAAATCCTCAATTTAAATGTGAAAATATCAAAATTATTAACAATTAAAATTAATAACAGATATTCTTGAAAGAATAGAATTGAAAAATGCATATTAAAGAAGAGACTAATGGAAATAAGCTAGTGAGTAAATTATAATGTTAATATCCTAAAGCTTGAGTGATCACAGATTTATATTGAAAAATATTTTGTGAGTAGAGATCAATGTCTGTTCCTTCAAGAGGTTTTAACATATTAAATGAATGCTGCAATCTGTTGATGCATGAATTTTTATGGAGGTCGAGATGACTTAGAGCTGGTTGAAAAGTTTTATGATGGCGTGTATGTTTTAGGGGTATATGAAAATTTAATTTGCCAAGAATTGAACTAGTGTTTGTTATATTATTTACAATTTTGTAAAGGTAAACTATGTCAGAATAGTGCCTTCGGTTTTTCAACGTCATTAGGTTTATTTATTTATGTAATATTTAAAACAAACCAAGCCAACCCTCTTGACGCTGCCACCACCGACGAGCGAGCATTGTCCAAGCACAGGCCGGTATTTTGAACAGGAAACACCGACCCAACTTGTTGGACACGATTCCAACCGCTGTGTCGACTCTAAGATCAACAAGGCTAATAACAGAGAGAACCAAACCAACCCTGTCGAGAGTGCCACCACCGACGAGCGAGCATTCGCATTGGATGAAATTGTGTCAACAGGAAATCTTCAACGAAACACCCGGTGATCGTTTTTCGCTGCTTAAACGATTCTATAATTATTGCATAATTGATATTCGAGACGATGAGTGGTAATAGTTGAGGTTGCAGGACAACCGTGCCTTATGCGGGACACGAACCCGCGACCTAGTCGTGTCAAACACTTAAGACGGGGACGTAGCCAATATAACCCCGGGAGAAACTAGGGCGCTTCAACAGAGTGGGTCATATTGCGCCGCATTTTGATATTGTTAGTGAATAAATTGATCGAGTTTGTTGTTTTTTTGATGTAAGATAATGTTTTCTAAGAAAATTTCAGAAATTTATTGGATTATGCGATTATTTTAAAAGACGGTGCCTCAAGAGTTTGGTCATATTGCGCCACTCTGGCCTAGGGGGTGTGAGGAGGAGAGTCCCGTGCTGGTCGAACCAGCCTAGGGGGTGTGAGGAGGAGAGTCCCGTGCTGGTCAGAACCAGCCTAGGGGGTGTGAGGAGGAGGGTCCCGGGCTGTTCAGAACCAGCCTAGGGGGTGTGAGGAGGAGAGTCCCCGTGCTGGTCAGAACCAGCCTAGGGGGTGTGAGGAGGAGAGCCCCCGTGCTGGTCGAACCAGCCTAGGGGGTGTGAGGAGGAGAGTCCCGGGCTGGTCAGAAACCAGCCTAGGGGGTGTGAGGAGGAGAGTCCGTGCTGGTCAGAACCAGCCTAGGGGGTGTGGAGAGGACAGTCCCTTTGCGGTCAGAACCAGCCTAGGGGGTGTGAGGAGGAGAGTCCCGAGCTGGTCAGAACCAGCCTAGGGGGTGTGAGGAGGAGAGTCCCGAGCTGGTCAGAACCAGCCTAGGGGGTGTGAGGAGGAGAGTCCCGGCTGGTCAAAAACCAGCCTAGGGGAGGGGGAGTTCTCACGTCACGGTCGTCATCGTTTAGTCATTGTCTGTGTTGTCATGGTCTTCGTCGTCAGGGAGGTCGTCAAGGGAATGGGGAATGATCCATGACGACGACCACAAACCCCACTAAGCTCACCTCTAGTTTTAAGGCGCTAGCAATTAGAAACAAAAACACAATTTAAAAATAATAATTTATATAAAGGAAGTGTAAGAGCAACCATGGAAATTGTACCTTCTGGATTTAAACAATTATTACATACAAAATAAAGCTTTTCCGTAAAAAATTAAGATGCATTTAAAAAAACTGCCTAGTTCTGAGAAAAAACTTTTAGAATAATCAACATATTACTTTTGTTTGAACATGTGGTGTATGTCGCTATATAAGTATCAGCGTATAAAATCACGACATGATCAGGATCTAGGGCGCGTCAACAGGTTAGGTCATATTGCATCATATTTGCTAGTGCAAGTCAATAAATAGAGTCCGTTCTTGTGTTCAATTAATTTGTAGATTACAAAAAAAATGTTTATTTAATAGGGACGCGTCATCTGTTAGGTCTAGAGGATATGGGGAGGAGGGTTTGTGGAGGCGCCGGTTTGAGAAAACAAAGTTTAAACTCCATAAGAATAGCATTGTTGGTGGAGGCGCCGGGTAGAGTAAGAAAAGTTTTAACTCCATAAGAATAGCATTGTTGGTGGAGGCGCTAGGTCCTCACTTCTTGATTTTATTATTTCTTTCGCTATACATCGAGTTATATTACAGAGGGGGGAATATTGTTGTAAAAAATATTTTTAAGTGTAGTAAACGTGACTGTGCATTTATTAATTGTGTTTCAAATATGTAGGTTTGTGTACTATAAGCAACAAATCGAAATCTTGTACAAAATAAAGTAAATACTTTTTTTGCCTTTTACTACGACATTCATTATATCCTGGCATGACCACATTCAGTGCATTGTATTGTATTCAGCGCTGTTAATAAACTCAAGTGGCCAGTGGAAGACGCAAGCATTATAGGCAACAAACCCAAATCGGCATAAAATATGTTATGACTAGGTTGCTTCGCAAAACGTTTTTTCCAGTCGCGCCTGATGTGAGCTTTTATGGTTGATTGACGTTGCCCTAAAAGTACGATTTCTAAAAGAAATATTTATAAGATTGTCCCTTAGATCATAACACATCCAGCTTCAGTAATTTCAAACGTACCCATAAAGTTTTATCAAAAGCAGAGTAGCCGTTTGTCCGGTTGCGGGCCAAATATCACGAAAATATTGAAATTAAAATCGAAAAAAAAATATGAAGTACGATATTCACGGAATATTTCTGTAAGTGTACCCAAAAACGTGGCGAATCAAAGTTAAGAGATTTCAAAGGTACTCTCCAATATTCATTAAGATCGGATTCCGTTTGCCCAGTAAAGAGCAAACAAATAGAAAAAAAAACACCTAAGGAGCTATTTTTCTCGGAATCAGTGAAATTCAAATATTTACTTCGTATGTTTTAAATTTTATATCCAATACATCAATCAACTTAAGTATAAATTTTCCCGGGTTTCAACACATGACTCGCTCACTGACAAACACACATTCCTATGCTCATTGGTTCATTTATACTTAGGACGCGTCAACCGTGAGGTCATAATGCACCACTCTAACCTAGGGGGGTGGGGGATGGCGGAGCCCATGTCGGTCAGAACCAGCCATGGGTAAGGGGAGGAAGTGGGGTTTCTCATGTCGCGATCGTCATCGTCTTTGTCATCGTTCGTTGTGTCATTGTCATCGTCGCCGGGGGGTCGTCAAGGGAAGGGGGCAAGGTCCCCGACGACGATTGCCAGAGCTCGCCTCTAGTTTCTGGGAGTAATAGACTCCGCTTTTACTAACTGATGTTTGCGAGGTGGACTTTTCTCTTGAATCGCCTTTTACGATTAGCAGAGCCATGCTCTGGGCCAATTCTACCCCGGGCCCTGACGGGGATGTCGGTCAGAACCAGCCACGGGTAAGGGGAGGAAAGGGGGTTCTCACGGTCGTCATTGTCTTTGTCATCGTTCGTTTTGTCATTGTCATCGTCGCCGGGGGGTCGTCAAGGAGATTTTGAGGGTTCCACGACGACGACTGCCATAGCTCGCCTCTAGTTTCAGGGAATAATCTTCTAATTGCTAGCTGTTTGTTTGCGAGATGGACTTTATCTCTTCCTTGGCATTTATAATAAACAGAGCTAAACTCTGGGCCAAATTCTTTCCCGGGTTTTGGTGGAACATGCATGTGATGGACAGAACCATCATTCGATCGCAGGGATAGTGAGCTTGAAAAGATCAAACGACTAAACGAATAGAACTAATATAGGTATTTGAGCGTTGACATCCATGAGTTACAAGAGGAAAAGTAAAACACACCTTCTCAATATCGATGTCTGGTTGTGAATATTGTCGGCAGATGAAAACCACCTGCCCAGGGAATAAAACGATGAACCGAAGCCAAGATTCCTACTTATCTGAAAGAACAGCTCCCCCTTACAAGCACCTCCAAACTAGAGAGAACATCTTCGTTCGTAATCAACACAAACTGTGATTTAAAATTTTTTCTCCGAATTAAAAATGAAATGTAAATTTTGTCCAGAGAAATCAAACGCGACTTTGTAGGTGTAAAACCAATCAGACATAAAAAGTGATGTCTGTTCTCAAATGCCTTATCCACAGCCCTCTAAACATTAGACATTATTTTTCCCACGCGGCTGCGGCGAATAGCACATTTGTGGTGCCCCCCTAAGAAATAGTGCGCAATAGTTTTATTTTTTATTAATTATCATTGTTAACAACTTTTTAATAATTACTATAGTTAGTATTGGACAACTTATTCCAAAATGTATGTGTGTTTATTAAAGTGTATTTCTTCTCCCATTACTGTTATTTTCCCACAATCCGGCTTTCCCTGTGGCCCGGTCTTGGCGTCGGAGCAAAGAGCTCAGATAAAAGAACATCCGTTTCCAATAATATTATTTTTTCTACGGTTTGGTTTTAGCCGAGTCGATAAAAAAGTTTCATTGGGGAAACTTCTTCATCGACTCTGTTTTCTAGGCCCGCGTCGTGAACGGTATTTACAATCGCGTTGGTGGATGAGTGTGTTTATAAGTATACACAGCTCTCTTTTCCTGTGCTTTTACTTTGGGATTCTATGCCATTATGTGAGAATATATGCAAACTGTATCAATCAGTAAACATAAAACACGGTTGTTTCTTATTTTTGTTTTAATAAAACTTATTGACCCTTATCGGACTCAGAAAATGATACAGTAGGGTGTGCAAAAAATTCCAAACTTTGCTCAAAGTTATATATTCATATCTTAGTTTGTCGTGCTTTACACGGATTTTATTTATTCATTTTATTTATTTATTAATATAAGTTTTATATTGTTAAGGGTGGATTTTTATAAAGTTTTTTAGTTTCTTAAAGAGAAGAAAATCATAAAGATGATTTGATTTTATTTTAAATTAATTGAGGATATAGGAAAGATTTTTTCTCTGTTGTCATATTTTTTAAACATTCTCACCATGTTTAGGAGGGATAAGTTTCGTGCGCGAAGCATCGACGACGTGAGAAACTAGGGCGCTTCAACCGGGAAGGTCATATTGCGCCGCCTGTGAATGAAAGTAAATGAGAAGAGTTAATGCAGGGGATGTTTTTTATGATTAGATTATTTTTTTAGTGTATAAATAACAAAATAAAATGATGATGGGTGAAGTAAATGCAAAATAAAAGTTATGTATGTGAATGAAAATAAAGAAAAGAAAGAAATGTGTATGGGGTGAATTAAATTTTGTTAAATAGATGACTATGGATGAGAAATTTAAAAAGTTTGTCGCCTCACACTACGCAATTTGTTATTTTGCAACACATCCCAAGATGTTGTCGCAAAACCAACAAACTTTGCTTTAATCCACTCTTGACATCTGGAACGGGAAAAAAAGATTGAAATCAACGTTCCCCGACGCTTTGGGGAAACTTCCTTAGCAGCCCGATCAGCGGGTTCATTCCCCTCTATGCCCACGTGTCCAGGTATCCAAACAAAACTCTATTATATATCCCCTTTGAGGTTTGTTTTTCTAAATAGAATTGGATGTCTTGTACTAAATAATGACTAGAATAATGTGTTTTTATAGCTTGAAATGAACTTAAGCTATCTGAACACAAGGTATTCTCCACAACGACAACGTAGAATGTATTTAAGAGCTTCACGGATGGCGAATAAAATCTGTAGTGAAAACTGAACACACGTCGCTTACCTGAAACGTTCAGTTTTAGCCACTTGTTAGGGGAAGGAAAAGTCTTTGTCATCGTTCATAAGTAACAAATCATTCATTATAGACCTGCTATATTAATAGTCTTGGTCCATTTGGTCCAAGAGTGAGTCAATCATTTGGTCATATTGCTTCCACCCTAGCCAGGGAATATGGGGAGCGCACTAGCGTCCTGGACAGAACCAGCAATGGGTAGGTTAAGAAAGGGGTAAAATAGAGTTCAAAGTGATGCAAGGCCTATGCTGGCTACACCCAGCCATAGATGACTCGAGAGACAAGTCACCCTAGTGCAGAAACTGCCAGCCTTCCTTGTAGCCTAGCTGTTTAGCTATGTCCCTACCAATCATTCTGTCGAGGCCAGGCCTGCAGTATACAACAAAATCAAATCCATCAAAAACAAATCAACACTATTTACCTCAGCCCTGCAACAAATTGTCTTCTATTAAAGCAAAAACTAATATTTGTGACGATATTCAATATTATCTTAGCCAATTGTGCAAACACGTCTGACATTGCTCTGTGTGGCGTTTATACCTTCGCGTGTTTGGGATCATCAACAATGTGTGAAGTGAAATAACCCCACGCGTCTGCGTCGTAGCACTACTTTCATTGCGCTCCGTAAAGAAATAGTTCCTAGTATATATTTTCATTATGTTTTATTTATATGCAATGCTTTTAGAGACGTAATATTAGTGCAATGTTTGTTTCTATGATATTCTTTACTAAAATGATGCTGTTTTGTCATGTCATTAAGTTCAGCAATCATCATGTAAACAACGCACTACTTACACGTGAAGCTGCATCTAAGCGGCAGCGGTAGAACGTAAGCTGCGCAGATGCGTAGCGTTGGGTTAAAACCTCATTATCAACATGACCAATGGTTGTAATTAATACTTGTACATTCCAATTATAAGTTTGTGATGAAAATTGATATGGTTTATATTAAATTTATAGGATAATTTTGAAATTGAAAAAAAATTCTAATAATATTTAGCAAAACCGCAAAACCTAGTTCGCATGAAGCCTACAAAAAATTAAATAATCAATCGCAGGTCTTTTTTAATAGTTTAAAAATAGTTAATTTAAGTTAATCGAGATAACCTAGGACACGTTGCAAATCAGCTATTTTTATATCGTTGTAATGAGAGAATAAACTTCCTAACACACAAGCAATCTTCTGAAAACGGAGTTATATAAATAAATAAAATAAATAAATTTATTTAGAGTCTACCCACTCAGTTATATAACGATTTTCAGTGGGGACTTTTAAAACAAAGCGACCCCAAGCCAACCCCGCAGGCCCCGACGCAATCGACGAGTGAGCGATAAAACCCAAACCCAAAAATCGATATTTTTAATAGAAAATATAGCAATCAGTTTGGTATGGACAGTGGGGAACACCCGCGAATCAACGCCAGAATCAACACCCGGCCGATTCAGATCAACTCTGAAATTTATTTTGTGCTTCGTTGCTAGGACGGCTCCAAGGTCATCGTTTACAAACTTCTAAAACAAGAACTAATGGACTTAAGTCCAAATCAGAAGTTAAAAAACTTCTGACTTAAACGGGAATCGAACCCTGGACCTTCTGCATTGGAAGCAGATACGCTAACCACAAGACCAACGAGCCACACAATTAATGGTATTAATGGGTCGGTCTCATTTTCCCCGAAATCAATTTTTTTTTAATTCATATTTTAAAGACTTAGCATCTATGGCTTGTAAGGTAAGATAAGATTATTTAGGGCCTACAATAGAACATATTTTAATGGTTAAAACATAATTTTATTATGGGCTTATGTAAAAAAATAAAGTGTTCTTCCAAAAAATTCCGGATAACGCCTTTCATTGCCACAATTGTATGTTTTATGTTTGCCACAGTGTTGTAAATTGTTAGTAAAAAGGTCACACTCTACCAAAAAAGCCATAGTTTGCTCGACGATGGTGTCGGCGCCTACAGTCGGTCAGCTTGAAATGTATTGTCCGCACTGAAAATCTGTTAATTAATTTGACTTAGTGGGTAAACTCATTAAATAAGGATTTTATTTTTGGTTTATTTTGATTAAGGGCGCGTCAACCATTAGGTCATAATGCACCACTCTAACCTAGGGTGGGGGGAGCCCATACTGGTCAGAACCAGCCACAGCTAAGGGGAGGAAAGGGGGTTCTCACGTCGCGGTCGTCATTATCTTTGTCATCGTTCGTTGTGTCATTGTCATCTTCGTCGAAGGGTCGTCAAGGGAAGGGGCGGTGTCCCCGACGACTATTTCCAGAGCTCGCCTCTAGTTTCAGGGAGTTAAATACTACCCTTCATACTAGCTGATGTTTGCGAGGTAGACTTTTTCTCTTAAATCGCCTTTTACGATTAGCAGAGCCATGCTCTGGGCCAATTCTACCCCGGGCCCTGACAAGGAGCCTAGGATTTTATATATTTTATTTATTAATTTATTTTAAAGGTGTTATCATTACGGTATGAAGTGTAGGAGTATGAAGCTACGAGTGTGGAGGCAAATAACTGTTTACTTACGTTTAGGAGCGCACAACAAATCGTGTTTCGTAATAATAACAATGTAAACAATGTAGTTTTCACACGCGTTACTCAGCGAAACTATAATTTGTTACGTCCTCGAATCAATACCTGCCACTGAAAATCCTTACTGAAGATTTGCCTTAGGATTTCCTAACATGAATATGGGAAAGCTCAGCCTTAGTCCCTAGAATTGATCCTAGATTTGTTATTCACTCACTATAAGAATATGTTGTAGAAGGAACAATTAATTTGTCCACGGGCACACTTTATTTTACAACACCAATCATCTAGGTGCCCATAGGGCGCCGCTGACAAGTACCGGTGTGCTAGTAGGCCGACAGTTGCGGGTATATATCAAGTAAAAATAGCTATAATAAATTTGAACTATCTATTAATATTGGGCCTAGACCTAGGTCGTCATGTGAAGGGGGAGATGATTCCGACGACGACCGCCAGAGCTCGCCTCAAGTTTTGCGGAGTAAGCTACCCTTCATAAAAAGTAAAGTTTGCGATATGAGCATTATCTTTTGTATCTCCTCTAACGATTAGAAGAGCCATGCTCTGGGCCAATCCTACACCTATCCGAGAACTTGAAAGGCTCACCCGGCACCTACACCCAAAAGAGAAATTATATACAAAAGACAAGACAAGAAAAGCTGTCCAACGACGACGTGAGTTACTAGGGCGCTTCAACCGGTTAAGTCATATTGCGCCGCCTGTGATATTGTAAGTTAATAAATTGAGTTTGTTGTGGGTTTAATTAGCTTACTGTTTTCTAAGTTTGAATCAAAAAAGTAATTTATATCGATGATAGAGACAAAAAGAGAAAAAAACTATTTGATAGAAAAATAAATGATTGATGTGAATAAATAAGGTTAAATACATTTCCTTGAACGAGAAATTTAGTAAAATCGTCGTCGCCATCCCATGATAGAAGTTCTTCATACTGGGAGACATCATGTTAACACACATAACAAAAACTTGTAGAAATACAGCCAAACCTTACACACTCAAAAGGAATGAGATCTAAAAAAGGGCCAAGCTCATCTACCCTTCCACATTTGCGCATTCTTAATTCATAAACGTACAGTGTCCCATAACAGCATCCTCGAAAAGCTTGGCAAAATAGAATTTGCGATTATTAATTTAACGTAGTAGTTTATCCAAGTTCTTTTTTTGTAATTAATTTAAACGTAAACATGCAAATTCTATTTTGCCAAGCTTTTCGAGGATGCTGTTATGGGACACTGTACGTTTATGAATTAAGAATGCGCAAATGTGGAAGGGTAGATGAGCTTGGCCCTTTTTTTAGATCTCATTCCTTTTGAGTGTGTAAGGTTTGGCTGTATTTCTACAAGTTTTTGTTATGTGTGTGATCTTATTACTTTTTCAAGTTCCATTACAAAATTATTTGTTAAAATATAATATTTTTATCAAAGTTGATTTAATTTTTATGGTATTAGCAATAACAATAGGATGTAAAATATCTAGGCCCGGATTCATGTACATCCTGGGTATAGGTGGTATAACCATGGTATAACGACGGTATAAGGACTGGTTAGTCTAGGCAACTCACATCCTATTAAAACTTTCCCATGTAACAACAAACGCACAACTAATGTAATTTTACACCTATTTCACTGCACCCACACGAGGGAAGCGATATATCTAGACGGCCTTGACCCACAGCCATGTAAATCATCAGATAATCAGAAGAATATTGAAAATTTTCACCATCTTTGTTTACATTTTTATTAAAAGTGACAGGAGATTGCGTGAGTTGATTAAAAGTAAAGAAGAAGCTTATTATTGCCGTAAATTTTGGAATAGCCTAGGACTATCATACCATTGTTTATCTGCATTAGGCTTGTAGTAATCAAAACTAGTTATTTGTGCGGGAAGTGTCAAAACAAGGTTGTGCTGGCCTAGGGTTGGCTAAGAAAGGCCTAGGGCTTGTCAAACATGTAGTGTAAGTATTTATTTATCTAGTCCTATAGCCTAATGGAACTTTAGACCTACACTGTTGTATTATAAATAATTTTCTACATCTGGGCCTAGGCCAGGGACGGTTTCTGATTTGTTTTATGAGAGTATAATGACACCTTTTCTCGTTCCACACAAAGAAGAAAAATTTTAAATGTCCGCCATTTGTTTACGTATCGCACTTTCCCGCCTAACTCTGCTTATACCGTCAACAAGTGTCAAGTAACTATGGTTACTTGTTGATTATATGCCAAGTGTTTAAGGCTTATTTTAAAACCTTTATTTGGAAGCCTTCCAACAAACTTTTTCAACTTTTTTTTTCAAAAGAGTCTATCATTCTATAACCTTAATGTCCATGTAAAATATGAACATTGTAGCCCCACCCGTCTGGTCAGAATCGCGGGCCGACGTATTAGATGTTAGCAGTAGTAGGCAGTAGTAGGCAGTAGCAGTAGCTAACATCCTTAAAGTGATTTTGAGCATGTTTCAAGCCATTTTTTCACCAAGAAGGAATAATCGTACCCCAATAAAATTTGGCATGTGTTGTCAGGTACCTAAATCCCCTCGATTGTGATAGTTTTCAAGTTCACATCACGTTACATGACGGCTGGGTAACACCTCGAAATCACCCCAACTCTGCTTGGTGTATAAGGTGCTTGAGTGTGTCGCGCACCGCGGCTTGGCTGCGGCGCCCTAACGGGCACCTAGATTTGCGCAAGGGATTATTAAGGACACTCTGTTAATATTTGATCACCGATCAGAGGTCATCACATGTGTCACATCTGGGAACAACCGCTTCTCTTGTTTAAGGGTTAGAACCTCATGTCAGTCGTAAGTCATGTTCGGTTTATCTCGTTGTCGTGACACTCACAGCGGACGGACGAACAGAAGCGTGAAGCATATATTGCAGCCACGTTCAGGTGTAGGTTGGGATTATTTGTACGGCGCGTCAACCGTTGGGTCACAATGCACCACTCTAGCCTAGGGGTTATGGGGAGGAGGGGCCATGCTGGTCAGAACCAGCCACCGGCAAAGGAATGGGAGAGAGCTTGGCTTGCTGTATGACGACGACGTGAGAAACCAGGTCGGTTGGACCGGTTGGATCATATTGCGCCGTCTGAAACATTGTCAGTTAATGTAATAAGTTTTTGATGTGTAGGATTATTTTAATATTTCAAAGTTCATAAAATAAATAAAAATAAAAATGACAATAGCCTAATAGCAAATTAAAAATATTTATGTTACCGAAAAAATGAAATCAATATTTGATGTAAATTTTATTTTGCTATATAAAGTACTTTAAATGAGAAATTTATAAGTAAGTCGCCGTTAGTATATGATAGAAGTTCTTCATGTGGTTGAGATATCATATTTCGTGCGCAAGGCATCATATTTGGTACATTTTGCAAGCATAGATGTACGGTTAAAGGTGCATCACATGTGTCACATCTGGGAATAACCTTTTCTCTGGTTAAGAGATATCCGTGAGTTAGACGTGAGTGGGCTACGGAGCAACCTGCTCAATATAATTTTTTTAAATAAAACGTTGTTTGTTTAAAAATTAATTGTTTATAACTTATATGCGTTGGAGAGTATGTGGTGGTTACAAAGTATTGTCACTTTTTTATCAAGGAAACTTCGAAACCTGGGAACGCGCGCCGCGCGGGCAATTATCAATCAAGTATTCCATGAAAGTGCAAGTATTATTGAACTGCGGCGTGAGAATCCAGAGCGCTTCAACCGGTTAGGTCATATTGCGCCGCCTGTGATAGTGTTTAGTAAAATAATGAGTCTGTTGTTTGTTTGTTTGTTTGTTTGTTATATTGTTTTCTACGTTAATAAAAGGAAAGAAGGTGATGGAGATGTTAATAATACAAAGTAAAAGTTATTTGATGAAAATCTTAACTAATTTGATGGGTGAATATTTAGGTTTTGCATGTCACAAAATGGTTTACCATTGACGGTCCGACTTTTCAAATGCTGGACAGGCTATGTCTAGCAGTGGCTAGAAGTGTCGGCAAGTAGCCATCACTTAACCACTTATACCTAGTGCTGGGTTCGAGTAGGAGATGAAGAAAGTTTCTCACCGTTATCATAATATGATATAAGCTAGTCATATGATTGGAAAGGAATCTAATTGCGTGCGCTAGGCATTCTATTCCGGCCTGTTAAAACCAAAGTAACCTCTGATGTTCAACTGATTGTGTTTGGTATACTTGTATAATGGGCGCGTCAACCGTGAGGTCATAACGCGCCACAGAATGTTTAATTTTAGGACCAGACGAACACAAAGTATACGGCGCTCTGTTCTAACTGGAAGTAGAGTTAACATGGTATTGCTTGCGACTCTCACGCTACCGTGTGAATAAAACTTTTAAGTAAGGATGGCCGGTGTAGGTGACTAACCAGGTTATTAGGGTGTTAGGTAACTGATAAGAAGGTTTCTCACCTTCTTTAATTGGGAAACACTCCCGTAGGTCCTGATACCCCGCTGAGATAGATTGTTTAATTTCTGGATTGATGTCCATATGATAAGGGAATGCCCGAGGGCTGTTACAGAGGACTCACTACCAGCATTCGCATTAACTACTGAAGAAAACCTCGGGGAAAACTTTCAGTCAGGATTGCCGGTGGTGGGATTCGAGCCCGTGACCTCCCTCATCAGAGTCTCACACGCTACGTATGACTATCTCTTAGCTCAGAGTTAGAGTTATTTCGGAATTTCTTGCGACTTGCACGCTACCTGGTGAGGAATTGAGAGACCAGCGTGCTTTGCAGGCAATTTCTCAGGCAATTTCGTCATCGTCTTTGTCATTGTTCGTTGTGTCATTGTCATCGTTGTCGGGATGGTCGTCAAGGGATAAAGAGGTGTCCCTGACGACGATTTCCAGCGCTCGCCTCTAGTTTCGGAGAGTAATATACTCCCCTCTTACTAGCTGATGTTTGTGAGGTGGTCTTTTTCCATTGTATTGCCTTTTACGACTAGCAGAGCCATTCTCTGGGCCAATTCTACCCCGGGCCCAGACGGGGGTCATATTGCTGGAGAAATCAAATTCCGTGCCCAAGGCATCTTATGGTGCATTTTGCTAACGTCACCTTTTCTCTAGTTAAGAGATGTCCGAGAGTCGACGTGTGAGGCCTACGAAGCAACCGCCTCAATATTAAAGTAAAATATATATTATTTATTTAAAAATTATTAGTATAAAACTAATAGAAGTGGGAGAGTATGTGGTGGTTACAAAGAAATGTCACCATTTTACCAAGGAAACTTGGGAAGCTGGAAACCCGCCCGAATGTGTGTAAAATTAATTTGTTCGAGAATTGTGTCCGTTGTTATGATAGAAGACTCTAAATCACAACCTTCCTGTTCTATGACACGTTTCCGCTGTGTTCAGAAATGTTTTAAAACAATTTGAGACAGGACAAATCAACGAACCTTTCACGTCTGGTTGTCTGAGCGCGGAACTTGGTTGGCGACTACATCAACTGAAGCCGTGGACACCTGAAACAAGACAAGAATAGGGAGACTTAGATTGGATGGATTTGTTTTTATTTATTTATTTGGATAAATGGTGCGTCAACCGTTAGCTCATAATGCGCAACTCTAGCCTAGGGGTTATGGGGAGGAAGGTCCCATGCTGGTCAGAACAGCCGCGGGCTCTCACGTCGTGGTCGGCATCGTCCTCGTCATAGTTCGTGTTGTCATGGTCGTCGTCGGGGAGGAGACGTCAAGGTCAAGATGAGAGGTCCTCGGCAACTACCGCCAGAACTCGCCTCTAGTTTCAGGGATTACTCCCTTATTGCTAGCTGTTGTTTGCGAGATGGACTTTTTCCTCGCAAGTTTAGTATTCTTTATAGAATGAAATAGATTTAACCAAATGATGACCTGAATACATAAGCAGGAGCTTAGATGTAATGTTGGTGCTAGACCACGGTCCCATCGTCAACAAAGATCAAATTATTATCACTAAAATAGTGTAAATTCTTCTACATACATTCATTCAACTGGACGACGACGTGAGAAACTAGGGCGTTTCAACCGGACAGGTCACGTAACGCCGCCTGATACAATATATTATTCATATCGTTACAAGTTTGTTGTCTAATTTATTTTATTTGGTCAGGTTTATAAAAGAAAAGAAAATGATAGAGATGATAGTGAAGATTTAAATAAAAAATTAAATGTTTATAATGTGAATTAAATTTGCTTAAACAAATTACTTCGATTTGAGAAATGAGGTGTAAGTTTGTCGCCGTTATCATATGATATAATTTCTTTTTATTATTACGAGAGACAAATTGAGTGCGCAAGGCATCGTATTTGGTACATTCTGATTGGATGAGCGTAGCGAGCGTAGCGAGCTAAGCGAAGATTCCATTTCACTACACTGGAGAAAAAAATCCGGAATGTTTTTTTTTTCTTTTTTTTTGTATTTTTGTGTGTCTGTGAACACGATTCCTGCTAAACCAATACTCCAATTAGAATGAAATTTTATGGAGGTCTATAAAATCTCTGAACAAAGAACTGCACGGAGGGAAAAATCGATAAAAAAATTATTTCTTATGAAAATCGCAATTTTACGATTTTTTTCGATTTATAAAAAAATTCTTCGACTTCTAACATCTACATGCTTTACCCGATTGTAATGATTTTTTCACAGAACCTTAATTTTATGAATTAATATGTTCGTGTGAAATTTGAGCGCAATCTAAAAATCATTTCTCATAATAATCGCCATTTTACGATTTTTTTCAATTTTTAACAATTTTTTGACTTATAACACCTACATGCTTTATCCGATTGTAATCATTTTCTCACAGAACCTTAATTTTATGAATAAATATATTTTTGTGAAATTTGAGCTCAATCGAATAATTATTTCTTTTGAATATCGCAATTTTACGATTTTTTTCTTTTTTTAAGATTACGATTCATTAAAAAAATTAAAAAATAAAAGTTTATTTTTTATTTAAATAAAAATTAATTTAAAAAAAATCTTGAACTAAGTAATGATTTTTTCACAGAACAACAGAAAATCCGCATAACACATGGCAGCTCAATGCACCAATTACGCTCATCCAACAACGCGGCGGGACTTAAGCGTTTTCCTAGTAATATGTACGATTAGACGTAAGTTGGTAAACAATTCAGTTAATCATAATAATAGCTACAGCATACAAGTACCACACTGTGTTAAGCACTTAAACAACATTGTCTTGAACTCTTAACTCTGAGTTATATCAATTTAAATTCACATTTACTTCTGAAATGACTCTACAACACAACACAACAATCCAAAATAAATCCAATCACTGACACATTCCCGATGCTGACTCAGCTTAACGGAGGAGTTAACTTACGCCCGTATTCATAGTCGTCCCAAAGTGAGGCTGAAGGTTGCGAGCCTCTCAAAGGGTCCCCCTAGACGAACACGGTATTCATAGACCTACGCAGCAGTCGATATAAATAATTTTGATGGATTATGACACGTCTATTACCTAGGCCTCAGTCTAGAATAGGCGCATTGATTAAACAAGGCAAAGCTATAGAGGCCAGGTCCAGTCTTTGTGATAAAGCCTAGCTGTGAGATTGACTCTGACAAGCTGGACGGATGAAAGCGAATTATCGCCCGAAATCAACAACAGACGACAGGAAATCAGTCCAACAGCAAGAAATGAAGCGTTGAGCAGGCTGTAGGTCCATACTACCAGAGGCGCAAGCGTCCAGTGTAAACAATATCACAAGCCGCTCTTTGGGCTCCCTTTGTGACGACTATGAATACGACTTTCTAGAGCCAAAAGCCTAAAGGGCGGGTTAGCTAAAGGGTTCCCAAGAATGATGACGACGTGAGACACTAGGGGGCTTCAACCGGGTACGTCACACTACGCCGCATGTGATATTGTAAACCAATGAACAAAAATGAGATTGTAACGTGTGTGATTTAAATTCAAAGTTTAAAAAAGAAAAGCAAATGATAAAGATAATTTTGTAACAACATAAAAAAATTTATTTGATTGAAAAATAATATGGGTTTAGGCCTATGGAAATTTAATTTGGTAAATCAAATCTTGAAGCTAACATAACAATGTTAAACAATACAATTTATACAGAATAAAATCTTGCAGCATGTTCTGATGAAGTGGATTATTTGGATTAAGGATGCGATAACCGTTAGGTCATAATGCACCACTCTAGCCTAGGGGATATGGGGAGGGGCCCATGCTGGTCAGAACCAGCCACGGGTTCTCACGTCGTGGTCTTTGTCATCGTTCGTGTTTTCATGGTCGTCGTCGTCGTTGGGGAGGTCGTAAAGGAAATGAAGCAAGATCCTCTACGTCTACCGCCAGAGGTCGCTTCTAGATAAAAGGAAACACACATAACAAAAACTTGTAGAAATACAGCCAAACCTTACACACTCAAAAGAAATGAGATCTAAAAAAAGGGCCAAGCTCATCTACCCTTCCACATTTGCGCATTCTTAATTCATAAACGTACAGTGTCCCATAACAGCATCCTCGAAAAGCTTGGCAAAATAGAATTTGCGATTATTAATTTAAACGTAATAGTTCATCCAAGTTCTTTTTTCTAATTAATTTAAACGTAATAACAGCAAATTTTATTTTGCCAAGCTTTTCGAGGATGCTGTTATGGGACACTGTACGTTTATGAATTAAGAATGCGCAAATGTGGAAGGGTAGATGAGCTTGGCCCTTTTTTTAGATCTCATTTCTTTTGAGTGTGTAAGGTTTGGCTGTATTTCTACAAGTTTTTGTTATGTGTGTGATCTCATTACTTTTTCAAGTTCCATTACAAAATTATTTGTTAAAATATAATAATTTTATCAAAGTTGATTTAATTTCTATGGTATTAGCAATAACAATAGGATGTAAAATATCTAGACCCGGATTCATGTACATCCTGGGTAAAGGTGGTATAACCATGGTATAACGACGGTATAAGGACTGGTTAAGTCTAGGCAACTCACATCCAATTGAAACTTTCCCATGCTACAACAAGCGCACAACTAATGTTACTTTATACCTTTCACTGCATCCACAGCCATGTAAATCAAATGATTATCAAGGAGGCAGTGATCAAAAGAACATTGAAAAATGTACAGTTTTTGTTTTCGTTTTTATATAGTGACAGGAGGTTGCATGAATTCATTGAAAGAGAAGAATTGGTTATATTATTTCCATACATTTTTGTATAGCTAGCCTAGGTGGACAATCATACTATTGTTTATCTGCATTAGGCTTTTAGTAATCAAAACTAGTTATTTGTGCGGTAAGTGTGTCAGAACAATGTTGTGCTGGCATAGAGTTGGCTAGGCTTGTCAAACATGTAATGTAAGTATGAATTTTATCTAGTCCTATAGACTAATGGAACTTTAGACCTACACTGTTGTATTATAAATAATTTTCTACATCTGGGCCTAGGCCAGGGACGGTTTCCGATTTGTTTTATGAGAGTATAATGACAACTTTTCTAGTTTCACACATAGAAGCAAAATTTAAAATGTCCGCCATTTGTTTACGTATCGCACTTTCCCGCCGTACTCTGCTTATACCGTCAACAAGTGTCAAGTAACTATGGTTACTTGTTGATTGTGTGCCTAGTGTTTAAGGCTTATTTTAAAACCTTTATTTGGAAACCTTCCAACAAACTTTTTCAACCTTTTTTTTCAAAAGAGACTATATTACTATAACCTTAATGTCCATGTAAAATATGAACATTGTAGTCCCACCCGTCTGGTCAGAATCGCGGGCCGACGTATTAGATGTTAGTAGCAGTAGTAGTAGCAGTAGTAGTAGTAGCTAACATCCTTAAAGTGATTTTGAGCATGTTTCAAGCCATTTTTTCACCAAGAAGGAATGGTCGTACCCCAATTAAATTTGGCATGTGTTGTCAGGTACCTAAATCCCCTCGATTGTGATAGTTTTCAAGTTCACATCACGTTACATGACGGCTGGGTAACACCTCGAAATCACCCCAACTCTGGTTGGTGTATAAGGTGCTTGAGTGTGTAGCGCACCGCGGCTTGGCTGCGGCGCCCTAACGGGCACCTAGATACTCACCTAATTGCTAGCTGATGCTTGCGAGATGGACTGTTTCCTCAGAAGTTTATTATACTTAATAGAATTGAATGTATTTAACCAAATGATGACCTGAATACATAAGAATTGATACCTCGTAAGTGACATTTGAGTGCTTAAATAGGGGTGTGCAATATCTATCCTGACAGTGGCGCTATCTAACGGCAAACCTCGCAACTGTTTTAAACTACTAGGCAACTTATAATAGCTGGTATAAACACAGTTGAACTATGTAAGCAACGATTTGTTCGTATTGTCATTTCGTCTTGAAAAATATTGAACGATGTACTTACGAGCTATCATTATTTGCACTTACAGGGGATCAATTCTTAACCCTCGAAAGCTGAAGATTTTGTAATGTTGGTGCTAGACCACGGTCCCGTTGTCAATAAATATCATATTATTATCACTAAAATAGTGGTAGTTTTTATCACTGAACCTCAGTAGTTTGAGTGCAACAAGGAGATATCACTTAACGACGACGTGATGAGAAACTAGTGCGCTTCAATCGGTCAGGTCGTTTAACGCTTCCTAAAAAAAAAATTATATCGCTACAAGTTCGTTAATTATTTGATTTTATTTGGTTAAGTTTATAAAAGAAACGAAAATGATAGAGATGATAGTGGAAACAAAAGAAAAATGATATGAAGAAAAATTAAATATGTTTCTTGTGAATTAAATTTGCTTAAACAAATAACTTTGAATGAGAAATGAGAAGTAAGTTTTGTAACCTAATTTCAACCTGCGAGATGCAAATCTTTAAATATAAGTGATTTGATCGATCATGACGATGTTGCCTAGCTCAGCCCAGAGTCACGAGATTCCAAATAAAAAATAAAAAACAGTTGATAAACAAACTTACTTTCTGACAGCTCCCCCACCGCCTCTAATGCTGCTGGCACTGCTTCTTACTCCTTCAATTAATATTAATAATTAAATATCTCTCTTACAGGCCTAATGATTTAGGAAGCATAGGTGATCCAAATTCTACAATGATAAAATAGTTAAAAGTTTCCATTGTCCTGTATATTGATAACGATTGAGAATCAACAGGTTCCTACCTACCTCACTGAGCTCAGTTATTTATAATCTAATCACATTATTATATCCTTCTACTCTCAATTCTGAGGTCATGCAAAATATTTTGACTAATTAGTTAATTACATGAATTTAAAGATTAAAAGATTAATTTGAATTGTCATTGTACTCATCTACTTGTCGTCTTCTTGGCGATGTTTAGGGGGGGGGGGGGGTACGGCGTCTTGATCTTCAAGGGTTGGGCGTTGTTACGGTGAATAGGGGTGCACGGGCTCCGGAGAACGACATGAATAGCTGGTCGTTTTGAACTGATTCCGATGACAACACGCCGTAGTGATTATCATCAAATCTACGTTGATTTATGGATAACACACACTGCAATTACACATTGTGGTTCTCGTTACCTTCCCGTCCTAACACGCTTGATTCACTCCGAAATACATTTGACTGATAAGTTTAATAGAATAAACCGTGTGCTCGCACATTTCACTGTCGTAATTAGTGGAGTAGTGGATAAATCACACAGACTCATAGTTATAATCACTCGTCGTTACCCCATGTTCGGAGCGATTTCACAAGACTAACGCAAGACTAACACCTCCGTGCACTGTTCAGGGAAGACTCTCTCTCATTTAGGCCCTGCCTCCCTTAAGTATCCAAGCTGTCAGGTGTGGCTCTCTCCCACCCTCGACTCCACGTATAGCTCCTTCATAAGTACAAAACACTAAACATTGGTCATTTTAGCCCTGGTCTCCACGACCTTGATCATGATATTTATCTAACTTTGAACACCAATTTGCTCTTCTCGACCAACATTCCTAGTTGTTTACTCCAAAACTGCACGTACGCCCTTGTGCATTCCCACGTACGCCATATGGCGACAGTCAGACGGGGCGAGTTTAGCCAAGCGGGATAATGTCCATGATTTCTTAACCTAATGCTATTCGAATAGCCAAGATTTCATACAATATCTACAATTATTCTCTTATTAAACATTGTTTCGATCCAAATCAACCGTATTTTGATTCGTCATTACAAGACCTCTGTATTGAAATATATAGTTTATATATATATATATATAGTTTATACCAAAAACTCTCATTTACTTCCCTTTATTCACTTAATTAATCATTGATTGGAATACCTAATTACAGTATCTCAATTGATCATTTGCTAATCAAATATGATGGCAAGCGACTTTATTTCTACATTTTAATAATTTAATTATTGAATTAATCAATAATACTCTAAATAATCGATTTAATTACCTTTATTTCCCTATAGGGAAATTTATTACAGTTATACGGGCATCAAAATAATTAGCTAGAGGGCATTTCGTTACAGTTTGTCGGCGTTTTCATAAAATGATAGAATTTCCTTATATTCTTCGGAGAGACAAGGTGAGTGTGCAAGGCATCGTGTTTACATTCTTCTATAATAATATGTATACGATCAGAGGTAAATTGGTAAATTATTCAGTAAATCTTTCAAATCAAACTAATCAATTTCAACTCACATTTACTTCAGAAAATCAGAAATGCTTCGAAAATGGCGTGATAAACTAGGGTACTTCAACCGGTTAGGTCATATTTCGCCGCCTGCGATATTGTTTGGTGATGAGATGAGTTGATGGTATGATGGATGATTATATTGTTTTCTAAGTGTATATATAAGGAAATAAAATGATGGCGATGATAGTAATAGCAAAACAATTGTTATTTATTTGAATGGAAATAAATACAATTAAAGAAATGTGTATATGCAGTAAAAAAACATACAGAAAACGCATACAAATATTCAATTGCAATAAATGTTTTTATTATGGTAGAAATGTTTGATTAATATGGAGTGATTTTCCGTGTTTTTGCGTTTCATTCTGAAGACGAAGGGTGGCGGCCATGTTACATTCTTGTTGGGAACTAGTCTAGGTCTAACATAGGTAATTTAGCAAATAATGATTCAAAGCATTTTAGAGTTTTTTTATAACCAGTTTTTTTTTTTTTATTAAGGCCGCGTTAACCGTTATGTCATAATGCACCCCTCTGGGCTGAGGGGGGGGGGGGGGGAGGAGAGGCCCATGCTGGTCAGAACCAGCCACGGGTAAGGGGGGTAAGGGGGGTTTCTCACGTCGCGGTCGTCATCGTCTTTGTCATCGTTCGTTGTGTCATTGTCATCGTCGCCGGGGGGTCGTCAAGGGAAGGGGGCAAGGTTCCCGACGACGATTGCCAGAGCTCGCCTCTAGTTTCGGGGTGTAAGATACTCCGCTCTTTCTAGCTGATGTTTGCGAGGTGGACTTTTTCTCTTGAATCGCCTTTTACAATCAGCAGATCCATGCTCTGGGCCATATTCTACCCCGGAGCCATATGAGGGTCTGAACCGACGAAGAAGAAGACGAAGAACCAAGAGCGAAGAGATTTCAAAGCATTTCAGATTTCAGAAATCTTCCTTCCTTCCTTACATCTCCCCTCCCCCATGAAATCTGACCTCAGATTTTTACCATGCACACTCTCTTCCCAAAAACGTAACATTACAATGAAATACCACGCCAATTAAAGCTAAAACACAGTTTTACTCAGACTTACTAACAACAGGAATTACTTAACTTAAGTCTATTGTACCACCTCTGCCCGATAATTTGAAAGTCGAAGAAACATGTCTGAAAAGTTTGCTGAATGAAAGAAGGCCTTTTAAATAACAGAAACAATTGTGAATTTTTTTTGGGCAGGACATAACCTCACTTTTGGAAATTAGATTTAGAATTTTGGACAAAAGTGTGATAAAGGTACAAGACTAGTTCAAAATTAAATTTTTAGAATCGGTGGTCTGGCTATAGTTTCTAAACACCTTTAGCTATAACTTGACTATAGCTTAAATGGTTTTCTGAAAATAACAGTTGGTGTACGAATTTTTTATTTTTTTTTGTAAGTGCAGTTGCAGAGTACCTGGGACCGGACAAGGGATCCAGCCCGATGACAACAGATATCTTCAACATCATCCCCCCCCCCCCCCACCCCATCGCAATTTCAGTGCTACGTAATGTGTTTTATTTTAGAATACGTCTGCATCATTGGATTACTAAGAACACCGAATCACAAGGACGAGGCTGAGTACATGCCGAAGGGATAATAATATAATTTTCATTGGTATTTTATTTCATTTCTTTGGAGTGTATAATGCATGTTTTTAAACAACAATCAATGTGTTTCAGATTATTACCATTTAACATGAGCTCATGTTAGGTAGGGACCTTCATATGTTTAAACCAGATATAATCACTACAACGTATTCTATCAATGTAGTTAGCTATGCCTTTGTATATCCCATGATTGCATATCAAGAGCGAGACGGCGAAGTCAAGTGCAGGAGCAGCTGTGCCGACCCTACAGGGCACTGCTACGCCGTGACGATAGAAAGATTCAGTGGTTTGACAGAACACAGTTTGATTTATTAATTTATTTTAATCAATTAATATTTTGATTGTGGTGCCCATGTTTTTTTATCTTTAATTATTTGACCCTTCTAAACTAACTCAACGAGTCTTTTACTCCCGACTAAGGTGAAGCCAGGCAAGTCATATCTTTTTTAAAATCATTTTTCAGTTGTAGAATGAGGGACATTGTTCTGGAAGATAATTATTTTGGTTATCCCGACATTATAAATGACTACGTTTATCAGGCAGGCTGGGCTCGGACTACTCGGTACTAGCTCGTTTGGTGCGAGCTTATTTAGCTTTATAAACACTCCGATGATGCGCACCCGTCTCGGCTCGCGCTCCCTTTTCAGCTCGCAACACAAACCGAGCTAGCTCGCTCAATACGACCGAAAATAACGTGATAAACCCAAGCGGACCGGACTTGATCACGTGACCGATCCCACCGCCTTAGAAAGTACACATGTCAAGGCATGTTAAAGTAAAATCAACTGTTGTGCGCCATTTTTCTTAATTCAATATTTAAATTCTCGAATCCCGCCAACATCAAGATCGGCAAAAAGTATTAAGTTATCATGTCGTGTTCTAAGTGAAGGAAACAGAAAATCGCGCGGTGTGGAGCTCCACCGAAACAGAATTCTTTATCAATTTGATAAGGGAAAAGAATATAGTGACTTTGTTGGACGGAAGGAAGTAAGTATAACATGTCTCACCCTTGGTCTCAGCAGAGCTAGGGCTAGGGCCTAGGCCTAGGGTAGACCTAGTTGTAACTAGGTCTAGACCTACCTTATGCTAGCCTAGCCCTACCCAGACTTAACAATTTAAGTGCAAGTTGGGGCCTAGGCCTTCATCAATGTTTAGGGCCAGCCAGTTTACAAATGTATCCTGTAGATATGCCTATTCATAAGGCGAGGGGCCTATTTTATAGTTCACCTACCAGCCTACTCACATAACTTGTAGGTCAATTTTTGTATTCTAGCGTCGGCTATTTACCTACAGCACGTTAGTCCTAGGTGCATGCACGAGCTTTAGAACGTGCCACACGTCGTTTATCTGAATTGTTTGATCTTAATAACAGTTTATTGTTTGTTATTACAGAAATCGCAATGCTGATATCTACAAGTTATTGGTGCCCATGATGAAAGACGCCGGATTCCCCGCGATCCCTCGAACAATTGCGGATTAAATGGAAACATTTACAGGTGTCATACCGTAAAGTGAAAGATAACAACAGTACTAGCGGACGCCCAAAAATCACATGCCCATATTTTGATGAGTTAAACGAAATTTTACACTAGCGGCCAAACGCAAACAAGCTTAATAATAGCACTGACTCGGGCGAAGTTGTAAACGATTTAGAGAAAGGTTTCCCAGATCAAGAGTATGTTGTTTTCAGAAAATAGTGAATTGATATATGTTGAAAATAATTGTGAAGAGGAAGATTTGACAGAATCATCATGCACCTCTAGTGCGACATCCACACCCACGAGAAGCAGTGGAAATGCCAAGGTAAACTCATTCGTGTCAGCAACTGAAACGATGTTACAAAATCATTCTGCTCAACGCGAATTTTTCTGGAAGACAAATTTGCGAAACAAAGATTGTGGGAGGCTGATCATGCAAGACAAGCTAATGAAAAGTATTGCAAAGATCATTGCAGACACCATGAAACAGTTTGTTTCATGTTTACAAAACGTTTGGACCTAATGGTCCAATGGGATATGCCCCGCCCACTGGTCCGATGTCTTTTTTATGGTCATTACCCGACCCACATCCAACAACAAAATCAATTTCCGGCTACTTTCCCACAACTTCAGTTTCCATCTCAAATCCGCAAGGTACTCCGATTCGACCTACCCAAACTACTAGGCCTAATAATCAGTTTTCGTCCAGCAGTACAATACCCATGAACCAATTGAAATGCAAGATGATGAATTAATTTATTCATCAAGTTGTGGGTCACAGGCCAGTAATACTACAGAACATGACTAGAAGTAAGGCAACGTTCTAATAACCCTACTCGCAATTTTTATTTGTTTAATTTGAACTCACGAGAATAGGACCAACATCGATCGATCGATACATGTGTTGAGTACGCCTCTCCCCCCCCCCCCCTCATATATTTCAACTCGCGATCTTCCAGAGGTTAAGCTGCGTAAATAATTACAATAACAAATTCTAATCTTTTTCAATCTGTTAAAAGCTATCCCCAGTGGAGATGGCTGAAATGAACCACTTGGGAATAGATACTAAAGAGGCTGGCATCTCGCTCAGGCTCCAGCCCCTCCCCTCCCCGCCCACACCAACGCATTACTTCTAGACTATTATTATAATTGATGAACGCTTGTCGTGAGAACTGTTAGCACAACATTTAGACATCGCGACAGCAATGATTATTATGTATTGGTTATTCTTCCTAGATGTAAACGTTTTAGTAACTATAGTTTTACCCACTCGCAATACGGTAATATATGTCAATTTGTTTCTTAATTTTTTAATTACAATGTAATAATATGTAAGCAATCCTGTATATCTTCATAAATCATAATCTTGTTGTAAACAAAATGTTATTACCCAGCAAGCGTCAAGGCTAGTACTCGAGACAAATGATAAGAAAAGGGATTAAAAAGGGTAATAAGTGAAGAAGCATATTACAATTTCCCAAGATGTGGTACATACGTTATAAGTTATAGACTAGTCTACGTATTGTGATATATTTGCAAACAAAATAAAGATCATAACTAATGCATACATAATTTAATTTAAAGAATATTCTTTGACTTTAACATTGTGTACGGTATGCGATGTCTTTAGAACGTGCCCTGGCGGAGAGGGTAGTTAGCTGCAAGGTAATCCTTGAGGTGATCTCGAATAGCTGCCATTCCATGCATGGCACCATTTTCTTCCACCAACTGATGTGCCGGTTGGAGGAAATCGATTTTTTTGCTTGACGAAACGTTTTCTAACCATTGTTCTAAAAATATTTTTTTATTATCTTCCGACAATGTTGTGAAGGACACATGCTGCAGCAACAACTTTTGGAACAAACTTGTATGAAATATCTATTCTTTTTAGCAGACATCTCCACCGTGATTTCAAGCGACCGAATGCTATCTCCACCGACATCCTAGCCGAGCTATGGTAAACATTGAAAGATTCTTCTTCCGCAGTAAAGAAGTGGTTCCTGGCGTAACCTTTCATAACCATGGTAAAAGGGGATATGCAGGGTCTCCCAAAATTAGGAGTGGAATGTCCATCCCATCAATTTCTCGTGTGCAATTTGGAATTAAATTGTAGAACCCATGAGTACTCGAGCATCATGACAGCTCCCAGGAAATTTGCATGATATGTTCCTAAACCGGAATCTGTTATCTACGACAGCTTGGAGCACGACTGAAGGCCACCCTTTGCGATTTACGTAATCTCTGTAACCGTCGGTTGGGGCAGTAGCGGTATATGTGTGCCATCGATTGCAGCAATACCTGGGGAACTTTATACCTTGACTCATAACCGTCTACAATCTCTTGTACTGATTCTGCAGTAGGCATTACTATTTCTTCTGGTACTAGCAAGTTTATAGCATTAACGACTGCATAAAAAGTTGTGTGTACAGTACTTTTACTAATCCCAAATTGATTCGCAACTACTCGGTACTCACAACATGAGGCCATTTTATACAAAGTTATTGCAACCTTCTTTTCGACGGTAAGTGGTACCTGTAAAGAATGTTCAGATGGTTCGAGGCTAGGACGCAACCTTTCACATAACAGGTGAAAGGTTACTTTGCGCATACGAAAATTCGATACCCAGTCAGAGTCATCAAAATGATTTTGAACAATGTCTTCCCAAAATTCTAGGCTTCTCACTTTGTTTGGCCTCCGAGTCCTCCTTAAATACGGCAAGTTGACAATATTTCTAGCACCTCCAAGATGGTGTTGTAAAACAATATCCATATCCTCTTCTTCCGCTTTCGCCAGCCATCATTTTCTCAAGGAAATTACGACGTTGTGTCTTAACTTTTTCTTTCATAGTGCGAGTTATTTAAATTTAATTGCATCAATAAATTTGAGAACGTAGTGATAGCAGTAACGTTATTCATGTCTGCTCGACTGACACTTGATGTTTCTGTGAGGTTATGTTGTTTTGACAGCCAGCTGCTATCCAGGGTCTACTAGATACCTAACTGCTGTCACCTCAGCTCAGCATATCTAGTGGGCCCTGGCTGCTACTTACCACTCACCCCCTTTTCAAACGAGCTGAACGGAAACTAGCGGGTGCGATCTGAAATTGCTTGATAAACACGTCCGTACTGAGATCGCACATTTAAGCTCGATCTGAATAGTCCGAGCCCAGCCCGCCTGATAAACGTAGTCAGTGTTCATCTGACTGAGGTAGATACATATGGTTGTTTTCTTCTGTTTGATCTAATTAGTATCTCATGTTTTGCATGCGAGTGTTAGGTTGACAGTAGGCGTACAGTAGTGTCACGTCATATTGCCGCTTGCAACGTGCGAGCTTTTTAGTGCAGCATAGAGAGTGTAGTAGGGTGTTCCACCACAACTTTGAATAATGTGCTTGGGCGAATTGAAGTTTGAAATTATTTTGACGTGGAAACATTAGCCGTGTGCCCGATCAGAAAAATTTGAAAAAAAAAAATTATTTTCTGAAAGAGTCAGGTTTTAAAGCCATTCACTGTATTTTGACTTGGTAGCATATTTGGAAAAATAGAAACACGCGGTCGAATAGCTTAACTCGCCTCATACCATAAGCAGAGCCATGCTCTGGGCTAAGCTAGAAAAAGTTTCGCAAGTTTGATAGAGTTTCTTCTAAAGGAATATTTCTAGCCGACTTGTGGTTCTGAAGCTGTATCATATAATGCGAGAGCTCGTTGGGTTCTCGTTGTAAAGAGGCAGACGATTATTTTCACAAAACACGACGACGTCAGACACTAGAGCGCTTCCACCGGGTTGGTCAGACTGCTCCGCCAGTGATGTAAGTTAATTAAATGAGTTTGTTGTCTGTTTGATATGTATGTTTTTCTACGTTTGGTTTATTTGGTTTAAGGGCGCGTCAACCGTTAAGTCACAATGCGCCACTCGGGGTTTGGGGCGGAAAGTGCTTAATTATTAAGTTTAACTTCAAAGGCGCGTCAACCGTTGAAATAATGGTGTTGATGTAAATTAAATTCGGTAAAATATATATAAGATAGTTTGTCGCCCTATTCAGATTAAAGTTCTTCACATGATTTGAAAAAATCACATTTCGTGCGCAAGGCAGCATAGGCCGTATTTGGTACATTCTGCTAATATATTATGTAAAGATTAAAGCACATCATATATGTCATATCTGAGAACAATATTGAAATTCAAAATATACTAAGGAATGCCAGTATTAATAACTAAGTAATAATCTTAAAATATCACATCGTAGCAAATATTTGTTTATTGGTCCTAAGGCACTAGGACTTTCTGTAGCCCAATTTTATAATTTTATTCGATTGCATTTTAATGACTAATAATGTACCTTTATTTGATATGTTTAATATTTTCACGTTTTTTTTTCGGTTTATTTGGAATAGGGATGCGTCAACCTTTAGGTCATAATGCACCACTCTAGCATTGGGGATATGGGGAGGAGGGGTCCACGCCGGTCAGAACCAGCAACGAGTAGGAGGAGGAAAGGTGGGTTCTCAAGTCGCGGTCATCATCGTCTTTGTAATCGTTCGTTGTGTCATTGTCATCGTAGTCGGGGAAGTGGTCAAGAAAAGGGGGAGGTGTCCCAGACGACGATTGCCAGAGCTCGCCTCTAGATACGGTGAGTAATATACTCCCCTCTTACTAGGTGATGTTTGCGTGGTGGGCTTTATCTCTTGAATCGTCTTTACGATTAGCAGAGCGATGCTCTGGGTTAATTCTTCCCCGGGCCCAAATACAAATGAATATCTTGTAGGAAATGATGACGTGAACACATCTTGAAGAGGGGCGTGTCACATGTGTGGACAGGTTTCGAAGAACAATTAGCTGATTTACTAACAATATATTTGAGGGCATTGGACACGGTTCTTAGTTTTTTAAGTTCATTTGGATTTATTGCTCGTCAACAGTTAGGTTATAATGGGACCTGTGTTGTGAGGAGGAAAATACCATGCTGGTCAGAACCAGCCATTGGTAGGTGAAGAAAAAGAGGGCGGGTACTCACGTCGTCGTAGTCGAGGAGGACGTCTAGCGAATGTGAAAGTGTCCACGGGGACGACAGCCAGAGCTCGCCTCTAGTTTCGGGATTATGTTACTCGTACAGAAATGAAAGGAACCGCATACACGAATTAGTTGAAACCTCTTGTAATTCCCTGGCTCAAGTAGATCTTATTTAGTTTTGTTAATCTCCAAACCCATTGCACGCCGAAAATATGTTACAACGACGTGAGAATCTAGCTGGCCCCTCAACTGGTAAGGTTTTCTCGCGTTGCCGGTAACATTGAAATGTAATAAATCAGTGGCGTATCTAGGACATAATCATGGGGGGGGCGATTTGCGCGTGCATGTACAGTCGTGGGAAAGGGACTAAGCGCGGGACGCAGGGGGGTATGGGGGCGGAGCCCCCATTAATTGCGCCACAGGCGAAAATTTTGAAAATCAGGTTTTTAGAGTGCATTTGGTGCGTTTTAGAAAAAAGTGGTGGGCGGAATGTAAAACGGAAACAATGTAGATTGTGTGCACCAATTTGTTTTGTCGTCATGTCGAGCTTACAATTTACAGCATTGGCCTAGATTGCAACATTGTTATAAACGTTTGATCTTATTTTCAAATCATCATTTATTTATTTATTAAACGTCTATCCTATTTAGTTAAAAAAACGATTCACATAGGAGGACAACTTAATAAATCGAAGTACACTGATGCAGATACATTGCAGAGGCAAACTGATTATTTCTGACAACATAAAGGAAAGTTGATTTTTATTGATTTTTTAAATAAATAGCGCCGCAGGCGAAAATTTTGAAAATCAGGTTTTTAGAGTGCATTTGGTGCGTGCACAATAAAATCATTTTTATTTTTATTTTTAAAGAATCATGGGGGGGGGCGATCGCCCCACCGCCCCCCCCTGTATCCGCCACTGGTAATAATAAGAGTTTTTTTGTGTTTGATGTTTATATAGTTTTCCAAGTTTATATTAGAAAATATGTTTGTTTATTTGGATAAAGGAGCGTCAACCGTTTGGTCATAATGCGCCACTGTAGCCTAGGGAATGTGGGTAAGTCTGGTCAGAACCAGCCACGGGTAGGGGATAAAAGGGGTTCTCACGTCGCGGGTCGTCATTGTCTTCGTCATCGTTGTCGAGGGGTCGTCAATGGAAGGGGGCAAGGTCCCCGACGACAATTGCTAGAGCTCGCCTCTAGTTTCGGGGAGTAATTATATACTCCGCACTCACTAGCTGATGTTTTCGAGGTGGACTTGTTCTCTTCAATCGACTTTTACGATTAGCAGAGCCATGCTCTGGGCCAAATTCTACGCCGGCTCTGAAACATGGTGTGACTTGTGAAAATCTTGGAGGAAATGATGACGTGAACAACGTTAACCGTTAAGTCATAATGCGTTACTTTAGCCTAATGGTAGTCAGTATTTTTAACGGGTAGGGGGAGAAACGGGATTCTTACTTCACGGTCGTCATTGTCTTTGTCATCGTTCGTGCTGTCATAGTCATTTTCGTCGTCAGAGAGGTCGTCTAAGGAAAATGGAGAGGTCCCTGTCGACGACTGCCAAAGCTCGCCTAAGTTTCGTGGAGTTATATATACCCTCCTATACTAGCTGATGTTTGCGACGTGGACTTTATCACTTTCGTCGCCATTTACGATAAAAGCAGAGCCAATGTCTGGGCCTTCTACTCCGGGCCCAGACGGGGTCTTACAGTCTTTCATGCTATCATCGCACTGGTTTTCAGTACTGAAATGGATTAGTTAGAATTAAAATGCTGACAATAAACTTTAAACATAACGGTCACCTTAAAAAGATTAACTTGAAAGTTTGGAAACATATTTGGTTCTTGAATAATTCTATTCGGAATTGAAATGCAAATATAAACGAAAATGGTCATGTCTGCTTTCCAACAAATAATAGAATATTTAGTAAAGTAAATCGAAAAGATGTGTTGTTAGTTATTGAGTTATCTGGATAGATGAAATCACCGATTTATTCATGTCTTTTCCTTACATTGGAAGTAGGCTTTACTTAGAATAATATCATTGAGTATCAATCAAATTTCTTAAGTATTAAGAACGACGTGAGAAACAGTCGAGCGCTTAAGTCGGGTGTCATTATTGGGCCGCCTGTGATATTGTAAGTCATTAATGGAATTTGATATTGTTGTTTTTATTTCCAAGGTTTAGTTTAGTTGGTTTAGTTTATAGTTGACTTGGATAATACCTTAGTCATATCGCGCCTGGTTTAAAAGTGCGTTAACGACAATGTTTAGAAAATGGTTAAATAATTGTTGTTTTAAAATTTACAACAAAATGAGAATGGTTCAACCGAGTGTGTCATATTGCGTCGCCTGAGATATTGTTGTTATTGAATTTGATTTGTTTATTTTTTTCACGCCAGTTCAAACCCGTATCCCTTAAGGCACAATTATCTGAGTAATGATCAATGCCAAACATGTTTGTAAGAACAAACCAGTCAGTTAAAGTGTCTTCTTTAATGCTACCATTACCATTTTAACATTCAGATGGACTTCGTACAATGTGAGTAAAATTCAACCGACTTAGCGATGATATTTGAAACCAAAACCAAACCTCAAATCAAAATATTATGTTTCTGTGATTTAAGGGCGCGTCCACCGTTAGTATAAAGTGCGCGTAGACTCATATTATTGATCAGATCCAGCCACAATAAACAATTTCATACATAATACGACGTGAGAAGCTAGGGCGCTTCAGCTGGGTGGGTCATATTGAGTCGTATTTGATGTTGTAAGTTAATTAATCGAGTTCGTTTTAAGTCAATTGTTTTTAAGATTATAAAAGATTTTCTGTTATAAAAATGACATTAATTGATGACAAATATTAAAATAAATATTATTTGTAACAAAACTAAAAAAAAAGACGTAAGTAGGGGCTTCACTAGTTTTTTATTTGAAACCCTGGTTGTGAAAACATCGTTTTATCATTTTTTTAAAAATTTGATTAAAAAAATGGACCGGGAATTTATTGCCCCCATATTTATTTCCTATGCCCGGGGGGACCAGAAAATTTTAGTCCCCCTTAAGGTTTTTTTTCAAAAAAGGATGCTTGTACCAAATGTGTTGAACCCCATTTTAATTTGAAGGAACTAAGATTGAAAAAAAATTTTTTCCACCGAAAAGAGTTTTTTTAGAGCTCACTGTTAAAATCTCGCAGAAAAAACTTAACATCCTTACCTAATTTCTTTTAGAATTTAAAGGTTTTACCTTGTGATTTGATCCATTTGTTCAAATAAACTTGTTTAAAAAAATTTTTCGAAGTTTTTTTGAATAATTTTGAGTTTTTTATTCAAAACGGGGTTAAAAATTTTAAAAACCCGGGCCCGGGTTTAAAAGGGGGGAGCAAAAAAAATTAAAACTTGGCGTTAAAATTTTATAAGTTTTAAACAAAATTTTCATTTAAACCCCCTTTTAAAGGGGTTATTTTGATAAAGTTTTGCTTTTGTTTTTAAATTCCCCCCGGGGGAGGGTTAAAACGGCTTTTTCCCCTTTTTCCCCAAAAATTTTTGCCTTTGCAAAACAATCCCCGGGTAAAACTATCCGGGTTGGTCCCAAAGAGGGAAACCAAATGTGGACATTTCAAAAAATTAAATTTTAGTTTAAGAGTTAAAAACTCTATACCCCATTGGGTTTGCAAAGAACCTGACTCAAATAAACCCCTCCCCCACCCCTGTTCGAGACAAGAGTTTTCACATGTTTTTTTTTGGTCTAAAGGGGTTTGCCATTTTTTTAAACAACATTTATCTTTCCTGATAGAAGTATTTATTGGGACCTTTGACCAAAGGGTTATTGGGAACTTTTTAAATTTGATCCCAAAAAGGGCACCCTTTGGTACTCCCCCGTTTCCTTTTTAAGGGAATTTAAAACCTTTCATGTAAGTAATTTCTTTTTAATTATGTAACCCAAAGGGAGGACAACGAAATGAACATAAGGCATCAGGGAATTTTAAAAACCTTTAGGTAGATCAAAAATCATTAGTCACTTCGTCTTTAACCATCTTGAAATCCCGGCGAAAAAGGGGGGTTTTGAACCCCAAATAGCTAAGATTAAATTTAAGGCAGCATACTACCTTTTTCCCAAAAATAAAATTTTCTTAATTCCCTTTTGAAATAATTTTTTGCTTTGCATTCCATTCCCAAAAAAAAACCAAAACAATAAAACAAAAATTTAAAGAACCCATTTTTTGGGAAATTATTTCTTTGTCCTCGCTTGCAGTAAAAATTTTTTTCCTTTAAAGCTATTAAAAAAGGGCAATCGCCATTGGGTGTGTTTAATTTTTGGGACGGGCGTAAAAGGGGTTAAGGGACTCACATGGGGTTATGGGGAAAGGGAAGGGGTAGCCCCCCAAAAAACAGGCAAAGGAAGAAATTTTTTTTGGAGGGGGACCGGGGGCGTTGGGGACAAAAAGCGGGGGGGAAAAGAAATTTTGTTTTAAGAATGACGCCGCGTAAAAACGGGGTTTTCCCCGGTAGGTACTTTGGGTAATGAATTGTGAGAGGTTAAAGAGGTATTGGGATGTTTTTGTGAAAAAAATAAAAAAGTTTTTGATGAGATTTTTTAAAAAAAAAAAATTTAAATTTTTTTGAATAAAAAATAAAAAAATTTAAAATATGTTGTTGAATAAATTTAAAAAAGTTTTTATGGTAAAATTAAAAATTTTCCTTTACTAAAAAATTCTTTTGTGGGAAAAAAAAGGGTGAAAGAATCTATTTGGAATTCTCTAGTATTTGATTTTAAATTCTCCAGTTCAATATGGAAAAAATTTTTCCCTGAGAAAAGGGCGGGGTGTGGCTTAACAAAGGGGAGAAAAACCACCCTTTTCACGGTAAATAGCCAGGGGTCATTGGGGGTTTTTTATATTCCAAAGTGTTGGAAAAGAAAACAAAATTTTTTTAACAAACGCCTGCCCTAAAAATAGTTTTTTTTAAATAAAAACAAACTTTTTGGGTTTTTAAAAATTTGTTACTTTGGAGAGGGGGTGTGGGGGGTGGGGGTGGGGGTTAAAATTATTGATTGGTCAGGGCCCCCGGGGGGATTCCCCTTCTTTTCCCTAACCCCAAAGCATTTAAAAATTTCCCGCCCCCCATTTGTAAAACCGTAAAATTGGGGGGGCGAGCATGAAAACCCCCACATCACCCAACTGCACACACTCGCCCCTCCACCTCAATGCTCACACTAAACGCTTTCATAATGAACTAAACCTAAATTGAAAAAATTGTAAATATAGTGTAAATCTTCTAATCACCCATAAATTATTAATTTATTAATGAAAAAATTTTGGAAATCACATAATTCCAACATTAATTATTATGCAGTTTAATTTAAAAACAGAATTTAGGAAGGCGAAGGGCTGTACTGCCACCCCACAAATTTGTAAACACAAAAACAAGCACGGGGAAAGGGTTTTTTACCGATGAGGTTTTTTTTTCTAGATTAGGTAGCCCCGAAATCCTCAACATTCTGAAAAAATCCTGGCGGTGAACAGAGTTTTTAAAGGAAAAATTTAAAGGGCGTGTGGGTTTCCCCCGCGGGGGAAAAGGAAAAAAGTTTTTTTTCGTCTTTTTTATCTGAAGTTATTAAAGGGATGTAAAAGATCGAAAAACCCCCTAGGTGATTATGCACTTTTGCGGGGAAAGGAGGGATTATAGTATAAAAGTATTATGGCATGACGTTTAAAAGATACTTGAAAAGGGGGCTTATATTTTTTTTTGTTTTTTTTTGCTTTTGGTTCAAAGGGCTATTTTAATTTTATGAATTTTTCTTGGGCCTGTTCGTTAGGATAATCTTAATTCTAATCATAATATAACCTTTAAAAGGGGCACTACCTGACCTTCCCCATACCTAGAACGTACAGTATAATTTTTCTCAGGGTTTTTATACCCTTCCTGCTTCTAGTGGCCGTCCGGGTGGGCCCACGCAATCCGAGCTAATTTACTACGGACTAAAATTTAAAGGAAAAAACTTCGGCCCCAGCAAAACAGTACTACAAAAATGGTAACGACAGAGGGGGAAATGCAAATTAAAAATTTAGCCCTCACGGTTTAAAGGGGGTACCCCCATGCGCGCTGGCGTGAGCCACGCCATCGGGGGGGTGCAAAAGTCCCTGTCGCTCGATGGCCCGCTTGTCCCGACCTATTATTAAAAAAAACCCAAATATGCGTAAAAGGCTGATGGGTCTGAATGTTTCTTTTAGGGGAGGGGTATTTCCGGATGGCAGCAAATTTTATAAGAGGAGAAGAATTAAAATGGGTTCCATTTAATACCCCATTTCGGGAAAAACTAACTAGACAAAACGGTTTGTGACCTTTGTTTGACCAATGCAAATTTTTAAAACAGTAAAACCCCGGTTTCAATACTTATTTTAATAAACATTATTACAAAACATAGTATTCTTTCTATGCCGCGTCGTTTTCGTGTGGGGGGTAGGGTGGCGTTGCCCCCTTGGATGCTATGAAAAGGGAAAGGCCGGGGGGAAAGGGGGGGCCTCTTTACTCTCCCTACACGAGGAAGACGGTGCCGCTTTTCCCGTGGGGTTTGGCAACGTTACAGTGGCGGACCAATACCTGGGGGTCCTAGCAACCGCCGTTAGGCCCCTGTGTCGAACCCCGAAGTTTTACCTCTCCAACCCATTTCGAGGGTTATAAAAAGGGAAAAATTTCGCTTTTCTTGTGTTGATCGGTGAGAGTGATGACTGCAGATGATGATTGCGCGGCCTTGGTTGTCCCACGTGGTTGGACTTACCCAAACTTGAAAATGCCCGCAAAGCTCGAAAAGGGGTTTTAAAATAAAAAAAACGGCGCTTTCATGCAAATCCCGTATGGTGTAAGAGAGAATATACATATTAATGCGGGGCGCGTTTTACATTTTGCCCGGTACCTGGTCTTGGCCCTTGGCCAGCCCTCCCCCAGGGTTGTGATGTAAAATTTTTTAAAAAATTTGAAAAAAAACACTTTTTAAAAACTCGCAACGGCAAAATGCCGTCCTCATGGAGCCAAGGCGACTAGGCACATGCCCCCCCTACTTCAGGGAATGCACCCGATCTGTTGGGGCTTCGATCCCGGAAAATCCAAAATTTAAAAGCTATTGGGTTTTGAGGCGCCATGCACACTTCCCCTTTAAGACGATATTTCTACTGCAAATCCGATCCTGACCGGGGTTTTCCCCACTTGTCCCTCCTCATGCCATTGGCTTAGAGGTCGCCATGCACACTTCCCCTTGAAGACGATATTTCTACTGCACCCGAGCACATGACCCGGGGTTTCCCCCACTTGGCCCCCTCCTCACTTGCCCTTGGCTTAGGCCAAAAAACGAACCCAAGCGGAGCGGGGAAATTGCTCGCTCGAGGCCTTCCTGAGCCTCGAGATTAGCAAAATCAGCTTTTTTAGCATCTATTCAATCCCCCTAGGCTGGAGGGTGTTCATGAACTACCGTTACCTCTACTACCCAAAGCAATAACATTGATCTAGGCCTGGCTTGCACCCAAACCCGGATAAACGCCAAGTTCACTGTGATTCTCATGGATCGTTAATTTGCAAGTGATATGCAAATTAAAATAAATAAAAAGCAAATTTTTTTCTTTCAAAATATTTAAAATTATGCAAAAATTATATTAAAAAAAATGAAAAAATTCTGGTGTGGGCTAAAAAAAGGGCAAGGCTGTACGTTACACCGGTATTCTATTCTATTTCTTAAGTTTTTAAAAACTATGTATTTATCTAGTATTTTAATTTTTTAAACTATTAAAATTTGAAGTTTTTATTTTATTTTTAAATTCCTAATCCTGGGTTCTAATTCTATTTTTTAACTTTAAATCTGTCTTTTGATTAATATTAATATATAAGTTTTAAATACTTTTCAAAATTAGTATTAAACATAATTTTAATTGGCATAATATTTTGTGTGTGATTTTGATTTATTTTTAACCCTGAGTTTTAATTCTATTTCTTATTCTAGCGTTCTAAAATTTAACCTAATTCTAATCTGCTATCTTAGTGTTATAGATCTGGTTGTATGTTTGTGTGATGCTTGTTTGAATTTAGTTTACATTTTTGTGTTAGTGTATCATCAGGGATTTGACGTAATTTTTTCTTATATCATAGATTTTGCTATCTTGGAAAGTCTAAGTATCTAATGTAGACATGATCTAACAATATCTCTCGTTACTACGTAACGAACGTAGTAACGAGATATATGGTTAGATCATTGTGGGGTTTTGTGATGGTTTGTTAAACATTGATCTTAGTATTTGTTTTTGTTGAGTGTCAGTGGCGCCGGAACCGGGGGGGCAGGGGGGGCACTTGCCCCCCTACTAAATCAAGGGGGGCAAGACTATCATTTTGTCCCCCCTTAATATCAAACATGAGTATCGTTTAATTATGCATGAGAAATATATAACGGTTGATTATAACAAGTTTCAACTATAAAAGTAGCAAAACTTTATTGTAAGAGATAATCATTATTTTATCATAGTAGTTCTTTGAAAACACTAACAAAAGAGGTTACATGTGGCGGCCAGGCCAGGCCCCTGGAGGGTGGGGGTTGAGGTAAACATCTCTTTTCGGTTTTCTCGGAAAGCTGTAAAGGCGGCACGACGGGTAGCGGTCGTGCTCAGGCAATGGTTGGAAAGATTAAAATAAGAAATAACCTTGTCACTAGGTTGTCAACTTCTATGTCGGGCTTTACGTGGAGACGGAAATTGTAAATTACTTCATCTTGAATGGGCGAAATGTCACAGAACATTACATTACAGATTACAGAACATTTGCAAATAGATGTTCCGTTATAATCCATCCATTCTTATGTTCCATTGCCCAGTATATGCAAGGAACTCCCTCAGAACTTTTTTTGTGAAGTGTGTTGACTACTGATCAGTAAGCATTTTCAGTTTCACTTTACCTCTGGTCCAGTCAAGAAGTCCTAGTGTCACTGTGACTGTGTTGTGTTCGTTCTATTGGAGTAAAGTGTAGATGTGCTAGTTTAATGTATACCTGATCAGTGATATTATGCTATTTTATTTACGCGTGTAATTACTTTTTGGATTTTCTGTTTTATTAAAATGTCCAAACGCAAACAGCCAACTTTGCTTCAATTATTTATGAACTAAAAGCCTGTGAATAGTGTAACTGCGTCTAGGTCAACAGCTACGACTTCCTGTGCATCTGCGGAGAAATTTCCCGACTCGGAGACCACTTGTAGCCTAAGTAAAATATATTCCTAAATTATAACAGGGTTTGAACAAGACCGACGTAGACTAACACGTGCTTGTTTTACTCTTCTTCTTAGGCATCGAATCAATACGGCTTACAGGGTTGGCTTGGTCGCTTTAAATTAAAGTCCTTCACTGTTGTGGCACCATTCTTATTTTCTCGTGCGACATTGACACTATAGTCTATTTGCAACAATATGTACACGTGAATTATACGGTCGAACACATAAGCAAATAAAATTGTTGGCGAGACAGAGCATATTGTTATAAACGAAATAGCGTAAAGACGACGTGAATGTCAACTGAATTATCACAAGAAACGGACAGTGTTGGCTGGAGCATTAAGCGCGCGACTCAGATTCGGGCGGTCTCGGGTTCAAATCCCGTCGAGACCGGCAATCCTGACTAGAGGTTTGTTCCGAGGTTTTCGTCGGTCGTTAATGCGAAAGCAAGGGATTGAGTCCTTTTAAACAGTCCTCGGACATCCTTTTCCAATTGTCTTATCCGCAACATACCTAGTCAGACACTAGAAAAGGGGCATGAATTAAACCCTAGGCAGGCTTCCAACTAACAATTATTGTAGAAACTAACAAATATAATATTCTTAGTCTTGTTTCTTTTTTTGCCGAGGAGACAGAAAGAATAGCACAAATAAGATATCAACACGGCACCTCCACCAAGATCAGACGATATTACAACCAATGTAATATTATGTAGATTTCCAAACACTTTTAAAATGCGAACGTGAGAAACTTGGGCGCTTCAACCGGTTAGGTCATATTGCGCCACCTGTGATAATGAAAGTTGATGAAGTTAGTAAATAGTGTGTTTGATGATTACTTATATTGTATTCTATGTCTATATAATAAAAGCAAAAGAATAAATATTTATTTGGTTAAAAAATTAAATGTGTCTCATGTGATTTTTTTTTTTAAAGAGATGACATTGGAAGAGAAATTTAGAAAGTTGTTCCGTTATGATAGAAGTTCTTCATGTGATTGGGAGATATCAAATTTCGTGCGCAAGGCATCATATTTGGTACATTCCTGCTAACATATGATGTACTGTTAGAGATACATCACGTGTATCACATATGGGAATAACCTTGTCTCTGGTTAAAGGGGTATTTAACCGCTAAACTCAAAAAATATATTTAATTCTGGCTAACTAGTAATGAATTTAGCAATTTACAGAAAAATTATTGGGGACACCATGACCTCCCAAAAAGTTGTCAAACATGACATTTTTCGAGTTGTCCCATCGGCAAAAATCTCCCATAAGAAATAACATGGGGGGGGTCTTTATGCCCAGTGACCTTGGAGGATTTTGATCCAAAAAAATATTGGCTGTTATTGAAGTACTCGACAGCCTTTTTTCTAAATCTCTTCTATTTTGTTTTGTAATTTGGGCAAGTGGTTGGGACAAAATATGCTTATTACCAAGAAGCGGTGTGATTTTGGAATGCATATTTTTGCGCGTTTCAATGTATATTTGGGCACAGTTTCAAGACACGATGTTATAAATGGGCATTTTCGATTGGTTCTATGCTCTGGTATCTATGTGGACCAAAAAAGAAGCAGGTTAAAGCCGATTTATGAAATTTTCCAAAACACCATTATTCCCCAAATTCTGGATAAAAAAAATCGTGTTAATCACAGTTACAAGATATAATTTATTAAACGGTCATTTAAGTGTAGTATTGTGCTATAGATCACGTGGTAAAAAATAATTTTTGGGGTTTTTAGCCCCTTTAAGAGTATCCGTGAGTTAGGCGTGTGTGGCCTATACGAAGTCTAGACAATACCACCTCTTCTCTACGTGAGAGTCGAGACGTAGGTGGACGAATTAATTAGTCAGTGTGAGCATTACTCTACGTTCAGGGTTCCAGCTTTAAAAAAAAACTGAACTTCAATTTCCAATTTGTTCTTGCCAAGTCATTAAAAACAGTTATATGAATACATATTCATTTGGTTTGAACAGCTACATGGTATATGCACCTTTAAGGAATCTACAACTAAAAATCACACTTTTAACTTTGGTTTAGATTGCGCCATTGTAATGTTCACCACCAGTCGGCCATGACAGTCTGTGTGACGTCATCTCAAACTCTCGTATAGTTCAGTTATGAACTATGAAGCCACGGGTTTCTAATGGTCGTGATTGTTGTTATATACAGAATAGCGAATAATTTAAATAAATTCGTTGAATTCGTGATTCTATAAAATTTGCAGTAAAGAATCTGAATAAAATGTTGAATATTATTACTTAATAGTAGACCTATGTGTATATTTCAATTAGATTTTGATACTCTGACATGGCTTATGTAAAACTGATGATCAAAACATAAAGTAATAAATGACCCACAACATTTTGGTTGATTCGTTTGTTTAGGGGCGCGTCAACTGTTAGGTCATAATGCGGCAAATTTGCTACTGTAGCCTAGAGGATGTTGAGGTTCATGTTATGTAAGGGCGCAGAAACCGTTAGGTCATAATGTACCACTCTAACCAGAGGCGGATTTATAGGAAGCTACTCGCAGTGCGCGCAGGAGCAGGGCCCCGGGTGGCTGAGGGGCCCCCGAATTCTGCCATTAGAAAATATATAATGTACCCAAGTGGATTTATGCCACACGAAGAATATTTAAAACTCCCAGTAAAAAAACACTTTCCGTTATATTGTCAGAAATTATCAGTCTGCCTCTGAATGTGTCTGCTATATGCTAAATTGAAAATAAAATCAATCGTTAATATGTTGCCATGTATGCTCTTGCTGTGAACTCTAATCTCGAGATGACGACAACACAAATTGTCGCACACAAACTACATTGTTTCGGTATTGCATTCAGCCCACCACTTTTTTAAACGCACCAAAAGCACGCTTAAAACCTTATTTTAAAAATCTTCACCTGAGGCGCTTCTTATGGAGGGCAGAGCCCTCCATGATTATTTCCTAGATCCGCCACTGCAATAGGTCCCCAAACCAGGCTGCGCGCAGGGCAACAATAAGTGTAAATCCGCCTCTGACTCTAATCTAGGGAATATAAGGGAGAAATCACATGCACCTCAAACAATGTACTATAAAGACATGAGAAACTAGGGCGCTTTAACCGGTTAGGTCATATTGCGCCGCCTGTGATATTGAAAGATAATAAAATGTGTTTATGATGTGTCTGATGATTTAATTGGTTTGTAAAATAATAAAAGAAAAGAAAATGATGGTCGTGTGACAGTAAAAGCAAAAGAATAATTTGTTTGATGTGAAAGAAATTTTGTTAACATCAAATACATTGACGCTACACTGGATGAAACTCATTTTGCGAGTTGGACTTTTTCTCTTGAATCGCGTTTTACGATTAGCAGAGCCATGCTCCGGGCCAAATTCTTCCCCGGGCAATAAGAATCAAAGGTGCACACCAGATTTAGGTCTAGATCCTGGCGAACGTTATCGACGTGTGTTTACAAAAAATTTCCATATCAAATTTATTTTTTTAATATTTATTAAAAAACTTTTGATTACATGTCATAACTTATTTGGTTACTCTACGTGATTTCAGTGTTATATTTCGATCATCCCCCGAGATCGCCATGTTTTATTAATGCTTATGCTTATGCTTATGTTAATGACGATTGCATTAAAGTAAATTTTTGGTTATGCTTGTATGTCCAATACCGAGTTTTACTTTACCTCTTAAGTGGAGAATGTTGGTATGTCAGTGGGAAAACTCTAGTATCCAGCCAGGTGGACTGGTGAGAGGGAGGTACATGTATTGGATTTAGGGGGTACTTCCCATGATTGTTTGAAGACGAAAGAGTAGCATTATTACACGCAAGAACTTTGAGGAGGTTTGCAAGGATGGCAAATACCGGAACCAACGACGACGTGAGAAACAAGGGGGTTTCAACCCGTTAGGTCATATTGCGCCGCCTGTGATAGTGAAAGTTAATGAGATGAGTTAATAGTGTGTTTGATGATTAGAATGTTTTCTAAGTGTATAAATAACAACAAAAAATGATGATTACAGTTATAGCAAAACAAAAGTTTTGTTTGTGAATAAAAATAAATAAAGTAAAGAGATGTGTACGATGTTAATTAAATTTTGTTAAATAGATTTCTATGGATGAGAAATTTAGAAAGTTTTTTGCAGTTATCATACGATAGAAGTTCTTCAAAAGTTTGTGATATATCAAATTGCGTGAGCAAGGCATCATATTTGGTACATTTTCTGCTAGCATATGATGTACGGTTAAAGGTACATCACATGTGTCACATATGGGAATAACCTTTTCTCTGGTTAAGAGATATCCGTGTGTTAGGCGTGTGTGCTCTATACGAATTCTAGACAATACCACCTCTTCTCTACGTGAGAGTCGAGACGTAGGTGGACGAATTTTTCTAGTCAGTGAAGGCATCACACTACGTTCAGGGTGCCAGCTTCAAATAAAAATAAATAAAAAAAACAGAGCTTCAATTTCCAAATTGTTCGTGCCAAATCATTGAAAACAGTTATATGAATACATATTCATTTGGTTTGAACAGCTACATGGTATATGCAGCTTTGAGGAATCTACAATAATAATCACACTTTAAAGTTGAGTTGAGATTGCGCCATTGTAATGTTCACCCACCGGTCGGCCATGACAGTCTGTGTGACGTCATCTCAAACTCTCTTATGTAGACCAGAAGCCAGAACCTGTGAATTTTTTTCGCATACCCCACTTCACATCTCAAATCTGACTTGACCACGTGTAAGTATGCACCTTATGAAACAGCCCCAGGTAGTTCGTCACTTCGAATTGTGGTATACGTTTTTTTAGAGGCCATTTTGTTTTTGAATGTGCGATCATTGAAACGCTTACTCACTACAACTCTGGACTCAGTTAACCAATTTTAATTTATAAAATATTGATTTGTAGGTGACTGAATGCTTTCCCAATTTTTTACAATCATTTTTAATAAACATATGATTTCATTGCTAAAAATTGCAGACACAGCAATAATAGCCCAGCAAACACAGTAGTTACGGGCACGTTCTGGGCACGCGCTGTTCGTGCTGGCGGAGTGCCGGCTAACGGGCACATAAGTTTGTCTCCCTTCTGGGCGCGTACTGGCGAGGTACTGCTGTCAATGTACACCCTTTCATATTAATCGGTGTCTGCACCGTGTCGGGCAGGTACACTGAATTGGCTAATGGATGCATGCTTCATACTGATGGGCATTTACTGGGCATTCATATTTAACGGTGTCTTCCTTGTGTCGGGCAGGTACATAGAATTTGCAGATTAATGCCTGCTTTATAGTGCTGGGCATTTACTGGGCAGGAATATTTAGGGAACTAATAATTAGAAGCGTTACTTGCACTCAAGTGTACGTGCCATGTAGTTATTATAAAATAACTCGCTGAGATTTATCCAGATAATATTATTACGTTACACATCCTTTCCGTACTTTATGACCACCAATTAATGAAACGTGAGCAAAACCAACAAAGTGACTGAACTACGTAACCGAAATGTTAAAGCAAAAATGTATGATCAAATTTTGCAAATTATTTTATTGTTTATCCTTGTTGTTATAACATTTTTTTACTACAAGAAGAAGGCGTCGACGCTAGCAAATATTTTGCTTAAACACTTGATATCTTTGTAGAAATCTCGTGCCGCGAAGAGCCTTACCAAAGCACGGGAAACTAACACGGCACTTGTAGTTGGTTCTCCCATAAGTAGATCCTTGCACATGTAAGGCCCGATTCCACCAAGTCTTAAACTCGAGTTTAATTTTGTTAAACCTCGGTTAGCTTGAAAAGGCGTTCCACCAGAACTAAACTCGAGTTTAAACCGAGCTTAAGCTAAACCCTACCTGGGGTGCGGTTAACAACTTAAACTGGACTCACCGCAGTACGATATTCGATTCCACATATAACAAGCTGTGATTTTGACGATGTGACGATGTGGAATCGGTTTTATTTACGTCTTTATACGTGTTTATACTGTTCAACAACTTGTAACAGCAAGATTGTCTCACTCTCCGAGTAGTTAGTACCACGCGAACGTTTTTTCATTTTTCATAGGTTATGTTGTCAGTGTGTCGTCACTGTCTTGTTCAACAGCTGACCGTGGAGACAAAATCACGTGATTTTTGAAGAACCAATCACAGACATCCTTACAAAATAAACTCCGCTTAGCTAAACGGAGGTGAATAAAATGTGGTGGAATGGGTCATGGTTTAAACTGAAGTTTAAAGATAAGCGAAGCTTACAGATGACATTTGAATTTTATAATTCTACCATCATTTTGCTTTCGTTTCTTATTTACAATAATACCTCAAGATATTATAATCATATTGAACAATCGATCAGAGGAACTGACTAAAACTTTTTCAGTATTGATTTACGTTGCCTTGGACTTTTGAACTTGTGCTTATCTATGTGTGTGTAATTGGTTTGGTACGCGAGACGGAAAATATACCTCGTTGTGTTATAATCACTGTTTACTTTCAGTTGTATTATTAGTAACTGTTACCGATCACGCCTAGGAAAAGAGAGGTAGGCAGTTCCCGCTCTTTCCTTCCACAGGGCTAGAACGAACTCCTGGCGCCCTCCCCTTAACCCGAACCCACGTTACTCAGGTCAGATAGTCAGGGCTACAACTGCGATTCATATTTCAACACAGAGATCAGAAATATTGTCGATTTTCGAGTGATTTTATTCACAATTTTCAACCCTGTATGAAAATAAAAAGTATTATTAAGGATTGATAATTTGTAAGGCTTGACTTTATTTGAATATCTATGATTGCATTTCTTCAGTTGGAACTTTCTTGCTACAAAAAAACACTGCATTGCCTCAATTGCATAGCAGAAACAAGGCCGAAGAAATAAATAGTTCCATCTTTGTTTAGATTTCATTGATTATGGGCGCGTCAACCGTTAGGGTGTAATACGTCACTCTAGATTAGGGGTTGTATTATTGAGAACCCTTGGACTCCATTAGAAAGACGACTTGAGAACCTGCAGGGCGCTTCAACCGTGTAGGTCATATTTAGCGGCCTGTGATATTGTTAGATAATAAGTTGAGTTTGTTCTTGCTTCAAGTTTAAAACTAAATATAACAGTGAAAGTGATAAGAGGTTCGTATTGTGTTTGTGTATGAAATGCGTAGATAGTTTGTCGACGTTGTCCATTATGTGAGAGAAGTCTTTATGTGATTGAGAGAGATAAACATGTGAGCTCTAATAACTAGGGAAACGCCAAAGTCGTTGTTAAACGAGTGAGTTAGCCAAGTGTTTTGACTTCTAAAACCGGACCGTCTGGTCACCTTACAGGAACTCACTCTGCTTGCCACAATAATTATTTAAATTGAACATTCAAAATACGAATCGTATGCAAAACGTATTAGCGTGAAACATTAACAAATTTCCAAGATAAAACAAAATCTCGTAATTTTTATTTCCCATTTAACACCCCTCAAAAATAATATGTGGATGTAAAAATATAAAAAAGTTTAAACTGACGGGTATTGAACCCCATCCATCCGTGCGGTAGGCTAAATGGTTACCTCTAGGCCATGCAGGCCACGTCAACATCGTCCCGCTAACTGCTACGAAACAAATGCCATTGACATTATTAAAAATCACATTTTTATTTATTGTAGGCTTAAATCGCAATGGATCTAGCTGATTTTGTTAACAGTTCTCAGTAAACTCGTACCGGATGTCTGTTTAAAATTTCAGCGCAATCTGTTCAGCGGTTCGGCTGATTTTCGACAGACAGACAGACAGACAGACAGACAGACAGACAGACAGACAGACAGACAGACAGACAGCAGACAGACAGAATCACAGAATGAGAGCCGTTTGAGTTGAATGGAGACACTCGGTCGCTCCGCTCCCTCGTTTAATAACATCAGGTACATTCTGCAACATATGTCGCATCCAGGAACAATATATATGGGTATCCCAGGGACATCACTAACCGTAAACCAAAAATCAAGAAAGAAGGTGTTCAGCCTAAAGCATACGCTCATATTCATTATCATGAAGGTCTTTCAGAATCTATTCGACGTATTGGATCAAAATTCAATATTTAAACATCTTTTAAATCAGTTAATACCATTAGAAGCCACTTGCAAAAAACTAAACCTGTAAATTATATCCAAATGAACAAGGGTTGTGTTTACGAGATTCCTTGCGGAAACTGTGATGCCGTATACATAGGAGAAACCGGACGTCCTATGCTTGTTCGAGTTAATGAGCATAGGGAAAACATTGAGAAGTCAGATGGCTGTTATACTAGGGAAACGCCAAAGTCGTTGTTAAACGAGTGAGTGAGCCAAGTGTTGAGTAGCTGGGAACATCCCCTTTCCTCCCCTATACCTAAGGCTGGATCTAGCCAAGTATGGGGAATGATGCCATACGGGGTACTATACACATGGCTCACTCACTCGTTTCACGACTTTGGCGTTTCCCTAGTTGAGTCACTCGGGACACCGGTACAAGTGTTCTGACTTCTAAAACCGGTCCGTCTGGTCACCTTATTTAAACTGGAACTCACTCTGCAACAATAAATATTTAAATTGAACATTCAAAATACGAATCGTGTTCAAAACGTATTAGCGTGAACCATTAACAAATTTCCAAGATAAAACAAAATCACCTAATTTTTATTTCCCATTTAACACCCCTCAAAAATAATAGTGGGTGTAAAAATATAAAAATGTTCTAACGAACGGCTCGAACCAATCCCGAACTACACCCTGC
>JAMZAV010006734.1:0-36529 GCA_024449915.1 Sweltsa coloradensis | reverse complement strand
TTTGAGCCTGAAGTGAAATGAGCCGAAGATGGAAGTGGGATAAACTGAGCGGAGCGGAGCCAGTGCGGGGAATGTTGGGTACCGAACTGAGCTAAGCGGGCCCAAACCCAAGTGCGCCAGCTAGGCTAAAGTAACACACAACTGCAGTACGCCAGACACGAGCTTAAATTTCCCCCTAGGAGATTCGGGAAACCCTTGCAATCTTACCTCTTTGTACGTTTTTTTTTCCATTTTAATTTGATGCGTTTCAACAGATTTTCTACAAAAGCGTTGCATACATAAAGTAGAAGACCATGTTCAAATTGATAGTTATGTGAAATTCCTTATTAGTGGGGGAGCATGGGGAAAATGAAAAAAAATGCTTCCGTGGCAGCTAAGGTGAAAGAGCTATGAATGTGGTATCAATCGATTCGTATTGATCCCTAGAAAAACAATTTCGATGGTGAGAGTCTTGATTTTTTGGCTGAGACCGGCCATATCTAAAACAAGATGGCCGCCCACTTCGAATTTTAAACTAGCGTATCTTCGTAAATATTTGACCGATTTCAATTTTCAAAGGTACCATCGGAAGGTAAATGATAGAAATTAAAATAAATGTTTACGAATTTGCACGAAAATCCAATATGTTTGAGGTTATGTTACAAAAACTTTAACTGTTTACTTACACTTTCTCGTTATGGAACGATATTTACTAGGTAAAAAGGTTTTACATTTTTCATGTTGCATTTTTGGTGGATTATTTATTTGTGTTTTTAATGAATCCATGCATTTAATTTCTGACAATCATAGCCTGAGTTTATTTAATTAAAGCGATGGCATGTGGTAGATGAATATATGCTACTACTGAGGGGATCTTTATGTTTCATTACATTTTGTCGAGACACAATTGGTGAAAAAAATTAGATATTTGGTACAATCGATTCGTATAGAACCGAACTTGAACAATTTTGATTAATTTAAATTTTCGATTTTTTACTGAGACCTTCCCTGGCAAAAAAAAATTTGGCCGCCGCATTAAAACATTTAACTAAAATATCTTTGAAAGTATTTCGCCGATTTCAATTGTAAAGGTACCGTTGAAAAGGTAATAAAAAGAGCTACAAACCGATAGACCAACAATTTTCCAAAAGTTATTTTTTTGAGGTTATGTTTGGTTTGAATTTTTAGTAATTTTAACGATTTTTTCAGAGCCCCAATAGGTGTAACAACTATGTGTGTGTGTGTGTGGGGTATCAATCGATTCGTTATGAACCGTGATTTAAAAATTTTTGGGAGGGGAAAAATTTCGATTTTTACTGAGCCCTTCCCATGGCAAAAAAAAAGATGGCCGCCGCCAATGAACCTTTTGATCGCATATCATTTAAAGTATATACCCGATTTTTAATTCACGTATACCTTTGAAAAGGTAATTTAATGACGAATAAACTATATATTTACCATTCTGTTAAACTTTAATATTTACTGAGGTTATGTACAAAAACTTAAATTATTTACCACACTCGTCATCGTTATGGATCTTATGGCGCATATATCTACATGACTAAAACGGTTTTTGAATATGTTTGGCTTGTTTATCCGAAGCATATCTCTTTGTGTATTCAATGAGTCCTTACATTTTATGTTCCGACAAATACATCCCGAGATAATGTATTTGAAGCGACGGCATGTGTAAATGAATAATATATGAAATCGAGTATTAATTGATCTTGATGTTTGAAACACATTTCGTCGAGGCACAATAATGATTAAAGAATTATTATCGGTATCATTCGATTCGTTATGAAACGTTCTTTAAAAATTTTGATGAGGTACCCGTCGCAAAAAACAAGATGGCCGCCGAAAAAAACTAGAAAAGTTATATATTTTTCTAAGGTAATTGACAGACCAATTTTAAAGGGTACCGTGGAAATGAAATTTAATTTTGTAAAAAATTATAAACTTGCAATTTTCACGAAACCTTTTATTTTATGAGGTTATCTTGTTGTAGGAAACTATGACGCTTTTATTTGGTACCATAGATAAATTAAAAAAAGTTCCTCCACCGGAAATTAAACCCCGGGCCCAGCTGGAAACAGTATGACATTGACAGCCTAGATCCCGGGTGTTTCTTATTCTAAATTATTCAAAATCATCATCCATCCCAGCCCAGATCCGATCAGTAGCGTACACAAAATACACAGAATAGTACACAGAATATCTGATGCAAATCATGCTGAAGAAGAATTTCGTCTACTAGGAGATGTGCTCAGGCAGAATGGTTTTCCAAATAGAATCATTCAAAAGGCCCTCAGACGAACAAACTAACTCGGAAAAAGATGTAGGTACAGTAAAAGAAGAACTACTTGCAACTGCATATTTGCCTAATTTTTATAAGGAAAACGGACCGAATGGGAAAAAATTCTTGCTAAACAAAACATAAAAAACCGACAAAAAAGATAGGAGAGTTGTTAAGAAACTAAGGACCACATCTGCCTAGAAAGTCGTGGCGTGTAGGAAATTTCATGGGGGAAATTTGTGACAGGTGCTAAGAGTGTCAACATGAAGGAACATTTTTCAACGTCAACAGGAACACAGGCTAGCTGTGTTATTTAGTTGTCGTCTGAGGGCCTTTTGAATGTTTCTTTTTGGAAAAACCATTCTGCTTGAGCACATCTCCTAGTAGACGAAATTCTTCTTCGCATGATTTGCATCAGCTATTATGTGTACTATTCTGTGTATTATGTGTATGCTACTATCGGATCTGGGCTGGGATGGATGATGATTTAAATAATTAGAATTAGAAACACTCGGGATCTAGGCTGTCAATGTCATACGGTTTCCAGCTGGTCCCGGTTCATTTTCCGGTGGAGAAACGTTTTTTAATTTATGTCTATGGTACCAACATAACAGCGTCATAGTTTGGGTAAAACAAGATAAACCTCAGTAAATATTTAGGTTTCGTGAAAATTGCAAGTTATAATTTTTTCTACTTAAGTTACCTTTCCAACGGTTCCTTTGAAATTGGTCTGTAAATTACCTTAGAAAAATATTAACTTACAAAGTTTTTTTTTCGGCAGCCATCTTGTTTTTTGGGGACGGGTACCTCATCAAAATTGTTAAAGAACTTTTTCATAACGAATCGATTGATACCAGATACATAATTCTTTAATCAATTATTGTGCCTGACGAAATGTGTTTCAAACATAAAGATCAAATACTCGATGCATTCATTCATTTACACATGCCGTCGCTTCAAATACATTATCTCGGGATGTATTTGTCGGAACATAAAATGTAAGGACTCATTGAATACAGAAAGAGGTATGCTACGGATAAACAAGCCAAACATATTCAAAAACCGTTTTGGTCATGTAGGTATATGCGCCATAAGTCCAAAACGATGACGAGTGTGGAAAATAATTTAAGTTTTTGTAACATAACCTCAGTAAATATTAAATTTTTAACAAAATGGTAAATATATAGTTTATTTGTCATTAAATTACCTTTTCACGGTGTACGTGAATTAAAAATGGGGGTATATACTTTAAATGATATGCGAGTCAAAAGGTTCATTGCGGCGGCCATTTTGTTTTTTGCCAGGGGAAAGGGGCTCAGTAAAAAATCGAAATTTTTCCATCAAAATTGTTTAAATCACGGTTCATAACGAATCGATTGATACCCCATACCTAGTTGTTTCACCTATTATGCTCTGAAAAAATCTTTTAAAATTACTAAAATTTCAAACTAAACAAAACCCTCAAAAAAATAAACTTTCTGGAAAATTGTTGGTCTATCGTTTGTAGCTCTTTTTATTAAACTTTTCAACGGTACCTTTACAATCAAAATCGGCGAAATACTTTCAAAGATATTTTCGTTAAATGTTCAATGACGGCGGCCATCTTGTTTTTGCCCAGGGAAGGTCTCAGAAAAAAAATCGAATTAACTTAATCAAAATTGTTTAAGTTCGGTTCAAACGAATCGATTGATACCAAATATCTAATTGTTTCACCAATTGTAATAAAAACATAAAGATCACACAGTAGTAGCATATATTTATCTACACATGCCATCGCTTTAATTAAATAAACTCAGGCTAGATTGTCAGAAAATTAAAAGCATGGATTCATTAAAAACACAAATAAATAATCCACCAAAAATGCAACTTTGAAAAAATGTAAAACCTTTTTACCTAGTAAATATCGTTCCATAACGAGAAAGTGTAAAGTAAACAGTTAAAGTTTTTGAACATAACCTAAAACATATTGGATTTTCCGTGCAAATTCGTAAACATTTATTTAAATTTCTATCATTTACCTTTCGAATGGTACCTTTAAAAATTGAAATCGGTCAAATATTTACGAAGATACGCTAGTTTAAAATTCAAAGCGCGGCCATCTTGTTTTAGATATGGCCGGTCTCACCCAAAATATCAAGACTCTCACCATCGAAATTGTTTATCTATGGATCAATACGAATCGATTGATACCACATACATAGCTCTTTCACCGTTTCGGCCACGGAATTACCTATGCTCCCCTACTATATCGTTTAAACGCTAAATCAATCAAGTTCAATGCTGCGTGAACATGGCTCGATTGCTCGTCCGTCAACGTCTTTGGTGTATTCCGATACGACACTTATATTTTAAAGTACGTACACTTGAAATAGCCATTATTGAAGTTCAACCACCAAATTAATATTTGGATTAAGGGCGCGTCAACCGTTAGGTCATAATGCACCACTCTAGACTAGGGGATATGGGGAGAAGGGGCCCATGCTGGTCAGAGCCATCCATGGGTAGGGGAAGGAAAGGGGTGGTTCTCACATCGCGGTCGTCATCGTCTTTGAATTCGACATCTTTTGTTATGTCATTTGTCATCGTCGTCGGGGACGTCGTCAAGGGAACGGGGAATATAATATATATATATATGACACAATGAAATTCTTTCGAGTTTCCGAGTTAAATAAGTTTTATTACCAACGTTTCGGACAGTTCTCCCTGCCCATTTTCAAGGTATCGACATACAAATTAAAAAAACATTAAGTAAACAAACAAGACAATAACAAATAATATAAAAGACAAAACATGCCACTGCAACTGGTCAGCATTACATTTCAGATCCTTGCGATGACCTTTACAGGCGTTTGGTAGGTGGAGCTTCAGGTGGTTTCTTTCTTCTCCTATCCACTCTCGCTGGAGGAACTACATGGCTATCACGTAGCGCCAGTTTCCAGGTGGGTGCCAGTCTTTTCGCATCATCTCGTATGTTTAAGTTATGCGGTCGTTTCTCCATTTCGACAGCTTCTCTAACAATACGAGATACTTCATGGTCCACTCTGGCAACAGTCTTTGCGTTCGCGAAATCTAAAAACTATAAATAAATAAATAAATAAAATAAAAAATAAAAACTTATTAATTCGGAAACTCGAAAGAATTTCATTATGCCACATTATATCCGAGAAAATCTACGTAAAAACATATATATGTATATAAAACATTATATTTGCACTAGTGGATTACTTTTTCCGTTGCAAATAGAGACTAAATTAAATAAATAAATAAATAAATAAAAGTGTCCCCGACGACGATTGCTAGAGCAAGCCTCTAGTTTCGGGGAGTAATATACTCAACTCGTATTAGCTGATGTTTGCGAGGTAGCCTTTAGTCTTTCGTCGCCAGTACGATTAGCAGAGCCATGCTCTAAGGCTAAGCCAATTGTACCCCGGGCCCAGACGGGGGGCAACCACTAAATACATCCTGTTTATTTTTAAACATGAACTCAACTGTATTTGAATCCCACCTATGTAATGATAATGAGTATCTATTTGGATGAGCGTGGTGACCCACTAGTCAAACGTCCACCCCGATATTGATAACATTTTCAGGTGACCCTAGAAATCTGTAACCAAAGACCAGCCGCGTTTTTAGTAGACCCACACTAATATATCTTGTAGAAGTTGCATTTGTATGTACAATATATGTCGTTTCTTAAAGAATTTAAAGAATGACATACAAACTTTTTAATGTTTTAATTTCTGTACAGTCTATTGTTTGTAAGTACAACGACAGTAATTAACTATTTGGTATTGCCGTACATTAAAAGCAGAATGGCCGGGCGTCAAGGCGACATAATGCCGACGTCATGAGACCTTGTTTGTCAAGTGCTTTTGTAAACAATAAGTAAATTAAAAAAGTCAGGATTACCTGTTGTATGACACACTCTTTGAACTTTTCAGAGACTTTGCATATAACATGATATTAAGAATGCACTCATTACCGAAATAGATCTATGTTTCCCACCACAGGCAAAGCAGGTTTCATATCACAATTCATTGTGATCTAACTCAAGACCGTTTTCAGCGTCTCCAACCTGGTGGAAGGTGAAAGAACTTACTACAAGAAGACCAAGTCAGCCGCCGATGCAAGGGGAGAGTTCTTCGAAATTAAAATGGTTGCTCTACTGTTTCTACGCTGTATTCTATGTGCCTCCATGAAAGACTTCAAGATAGCTTCAAATATGGAGGCTGCCGGTCTTTTTGACGATATAATTCTGATTTACCAGTTTTTACTCAATGATCAATTGTTTTGTGCTCTATTTCAGCTAAAACACAAACTTAACAAGGAAGTTGAATATGTCAAACTTGTCTCAGCCTAAAGGTGATTTTAGTTTGCTCAAGTATTTTCAATCTTATATAGATATTCTAGATTCTGCAGCTAAAACCTCTGATCTCAAAGCTTGCGGCAATTTTGACAATTTCAAATTCTTTTTGTATACGAACGCAGTAGCACATGATGACCTAGCTCAATTAACCACTAGCCCACTTGACGGTGAAATAAGTTTCAACACGGCTGATAGTGGTAAAATAATATCCTTCAAAGATAATTACCAAAGCTTAGGTATTGATACGCTAAAAACACATGACTGTGATGTTGGACTAAAAGAAAAATTCTTTAAAAGATTCGATATCTATGCTAATCAGGCAAGTGAGTGGGACCTAGAGGTTCTCATTAAGAACGAAATTAAAAAACTATGGCAGATTCCCGAAACAGAGATTATCTTAATGTATATCGAGTTGTTTGATGCAATGCTAGACTGGTGGGGGGGGAACTTTCCTCACCTCCAGAACCGGGTTCTGGTTGGAGCTGATTAAGAAACCACTCAAGTAAATCTCCGAGAAAAAATTTAAGAGTTAACAGACCTAAAACAGACTTTGAAGATGTTCATTCACAACTGAAAAAAATCAGTGCTGTAAGAAGGTGTAATTCATGTAGTTACACATGCTATGCACACCTGTTTAACGGCAAGCAAGGTTTACTCGGTGGTTGTAGTTTGGATTCAGATGGCAAGATTTTCATGTGGTTAGTTTGCAGGGGTTGGTCGACAGGAGCGATGAGTTTTTGTCTCTGGGTTGGAAGGCCGATGGGGGCTGGCTTATTGTCGAGTGCGAGGCGAAACCCTCCAGACTGACAGGCATAGTTGGAACATTGTTCAAAGCATTGGCAGAAAGTGACAGTCTTGTGTAATCTTGTGTCATCACGAATAATGAATTACCTCGAACATTTAATACAAAAACTGAGAGATTTCCTCACGTACGACGAACCAGACTGATTGGAGTGATCTGACTAAAGGGGTCACAAGAGTGTTTGCTTGACAAAGAGTTCTTCCAAGATTCTGCCCCCTGACATTACGTCTAAGTGGAGATGATAAAAGCTTCACAGACAGTTGAGAGGTGCTTCGAAATTTTTTGACTTCTGCAAACCCACAGTAATTGTTTGAAAAAACTTGCTAAAACAATTGACAACTTCATGCCTCGAACTCGGTGTCCAGCGACGAAAATTCACTAGCATTGACCCGTGAACGATGTGGACGAGAGGGTGGTACTGGTGGTGGCGGTGCCCGGCATGGGTAAGTCTACTCTCTTGACCCATCTCGCGGAGACCGCTAAGAAAAGCCGATCCTTCTTTGTGGGTTGCAAGAAAAGGATCTCCGACTGCAAATAAATACCTTTAAAAACTTAGATTTTGAAATAGATCGACAGCTCTTTGATTTCCTAGAGACATTCTGCACAGCAAGCAACACAGCCTTTGAAAGGCTTTGTTAGACACTGTCTCATGAATAAGAAAATTATTTTGGCCTTAGATGGAGCAGAGAATTTGCCCTACTTATGGGATAAAACTCGTTCCACTCTTGAAAAGCGTTGCTAGACTGACGTCAAGCAGATTTGGTAACATCACGAGCTGTATGGGAAAAACACTGAGACAACACTCTCGGCGTTCAAAGATCGCAACTCTCCTCTTGTTTTACAAAAGTAGACCAAGAGAATTTTTTAACAAAAGTCTGGATATCAAAAGTAGATCCTTCAAACAAAAATAAAGTCAAAATATTTGCCAAAAAGTTAATAAAACTAACCACAAAGTCCTTTCATGAAGCTAATCAAATCATTGGGATACCACAGATGACTCTTATGTTGTCAGAATCGTACGAACAGCACATGATAAAATATTGCACCAGCATTGAATTACCTTTACCCAAGAGACTTGATATACTGTATTTGTATGAATCTTTCGTACATAAAAAGTTTGATCACTATTTAGTTGAAAAGAAAAGGATAGATATCGATCTAGCGGCAAACATCGATGATTATAATAATCAAATGAAAATGTTCTTGAAGAACCATACTAACGCAGCGCTTAAGCTCATCCTCTCGCCCGAAGAGTTTGCTTCTATCTGCGTAGGAAACACTGCCGAATTCTTACGAGAAGTCGAAGAAGGTAGGGAAAAAACTGGACTAATTGATAGAGTTTCAGAAGAAAATGCTCATTTCATTCACCGGACATTAGCAGAGTACTTGTTAGCCGTGTGGTTGACTGAAAATCACAAAAGCTTTCGTCATTTGGTAGAATCAAACGTTCTGCATCCGTCATTCAAGGTTATCCGTGAGTTCTTTGACAGAATCCTTGCTAGAAAGTTCCCGCTGCACACGGCTATTCTAAATCGAGACCTCAAAGCGTTTGAAACACTGCTGCGTTCCGGAGTTTCTGTCAACAAGAGAGACAAGGGAGGGAGAACTGCCCTCCACATCGCTGTGTCATACAGCGGCTCTGAACAACACAAGGACTTTGTGACCATTGCACAGAAACTCTTGGAACACGGCGCTTCTACTGATGTCCTTGATGATGTCCTTCAATGCAGACCGCTGCGATATGCTGATAAGATGGATGCGTGGACTGTGGCAGGTGTAATCCTTCAGGCTGGAGGAGACGAGAGTGACATGATACAATGTCGAGATACAACAAGTTGTGTAGTTTATGATGAGCTTATCAGGTATCTCAGCAGAAAAGGAGGAAGTTGTCGTGACCTTATTAATAACTCTGCTCAAGTGGGAGAGTTAAAAGTCATAAAATACCTGGTAGAGGAACGGGGAGCAGATGTTACCTACCAGGGAGTTGATCAGGCCGACCCCATGCATCACGCTGCAGCAGGTGGCCATGTTAACATCATGCAATATCTGAAGAGTAAGGGAGTTTTTATATGATGTAGCAAACACTGACGGAAACCGCCCCCTTTTCATTTCGCAGTGAAACAAGGAAGAATTCAGGGCGTTAAGTTTCTTGTTGAACAAAATGTTGACATAAACAGCGTTAACCACAAACTTGAGTCAGCCTTGATGGTTGCAGTGACACTCGGTGATTCAGCCCTTGATGTTGTGAAATACCTTCTAGGTCATGGGTCAGACATCAGGTTCATGGATACAGATGGAAAATCAGCCTTGCATTTGGCTTCGATGCATGGAGGTATACAGACGGTTAAATTGTTGATAAACTACCTAACAGGCGACAAGAAACATGAAATCAATATGGAGGGAACAGTAGTAGATACCTATGATAATGCCGGAAACAGCCCTCTCCACTTGGCGGCGTCTCAAGGCCATTTGCCTGTTGTCAAGCATTTGTTGGATTCCGGTGCAAAGATCGACACTTGTAATAATGTTGGTAACAGTTCCCTTCATTTGGCAGCAATCCAAGGACATCTAGAGGTGGTCAAACATTTGTTAAGTCGTGGAGCTAATATTGAGCAGCAAAACATAAACAATACCACAGTCTTGGAATGTGCTTTAGAACACAACAGACAGGACGTTGTCACGTACTTAAGAGTTATGCAAGATATAACTTGTTCAGATTATCCACTACACAAAGCAGCCAAGATTGCGGATATTTCTGTGTTTAATTACTTTGTAAAAAAATGTGATACCATCGAAACATGTGACTTCGATGGAAACACTGCGCTGTGGATTGCTTGTAATGAAGGATGATTTGAAAGTTGTTACTAATGTTAAATTTATTTAGACGTCTTCGTAGATTTTCGGAATATACAGGAATGTATTGGAGACAAAGAGTAAAATGGCATGACACCAAGATTATTTTAAAAGAGGAAGATATGTTAAAGAGGAAAATCAAAGAAGCCGCTGTAATAAATAATAATTTAAATTCAATCAGTCAACCAAGCTATGATTTACCAGTGCTTTGGAATACAATATTAAATTAAGAAGTTGCTATGGCTGTAAACAGAAGAATTATAACAAGAACCTGAAGAAAAAGCTGGAGTAGCTTTGAAATATCGTTCAAATATAAAAATAAAATATAACCTGTGTCAAGTTTTAAAAATGTGTTTATTGTAATATATCCAGGTTAATAAGTAGTGCATTGTGTAAAGAATAAATTCTGTTTACTAGTTGGTTTGTAACATATGGTTTATAACGTGTGAAGACTGAAGATGGAAGAATACACTCATGTCTATTAGTATTAGACTACACTTGACACACACAAACCATCTCGATAATCCTAGAGTTGGGGTTTATGATGTTTTAACCTTAGTTTTATAGTAGTAGTGTAATCTTCCATCTTCACATGTTGTAAATAATGTGTGAACAAACCAACAAATATACACAATATAATATGTGATCTGTTGTCTTCAAGGCTCAGCTAAGAGCAACTGCCCGGGCAGCAGAGGTCCTGGGTTCAATCCCCGGTAAAAGCACATTTTAAAATTCTATCTAAAATATTTTCTACTATATATTTAAATTCCCGTTTAAGCCTTGCAAATTATAGACTGAAACATCGCCATGAAGTCATTCAGGCTAAAGCTCGGTGCACATACTTTCCGAAGGTTTTAGGTTTAAGGTTTATGGTTTATGGTCTAAGAAATGTTTTTCTATAACGTTTCTAGTACGCGCGCTACCATTGGCCGGATTTATGAGAGCTCGCTTCTCATTGGCTGGGTTTAGTGTTAAGTGTGGAAGAGCTAAGAAGATGAAATATTTTCATCTTGTTAAACCATAGACCCTAAACCTTAAACCTTAGGAAGTTATGTGCACCGACCTTTAATCTCGTGGTCAAGTATTGTTAAACTGTAAAGAAGGGCTTCAATTTACTATGAATGATGTATTACTAAATAAAAACATAAAACGTTCAACTGAAATAACTTATTCTACAAATGTTGAACATCTGTACAAACAATTTAAAGATGCAGTTTACAGTTCTACTTCTGCAGCATCATCAAAACTGTGCGTCAGGACGCAACTGTTATAATCGAGACCTCTCAACAGTGTTTCAATGTGATGGACCTGGGAGTTCAGCAGCCGCAGCGTCTGAACTGTTGGACACTGAACAAGTCCTGCGTGTGATATCGAGTTTGAACGTTGTTGCAGACGCAGAACTGTAAACCGCACCTTTAGTGTTATTATGAACCTCACTCTCCCTGCCCGCCTGTGGCTGGATCTGTCCACCACGGCCCAGTCCCTCATCCCACATCTACTTGTTACTGTTATAGCTCGTGCATCATTGCTGACAATCCCATCTCCTATATTTTGATGTGTTGGTATAATGTTTAAACTACAATGATGGACATGGTTTGTTGGATGAGCGTAGCGAGCGTAGCGAGCGAAAAGAAGATTCCATTTCACTACACTGGAGAAAAAAATCCGGAATGTTTTTGTTTTTTTATTTTTTTTATTTCTTTATTTTTTTTGTATTTTTGTCTGTCTGTTAACACGATTCCGGCTAAAACCAATACTTTGATCGCGATGAAATTTTATGGAGGCCTTCAAAATCTCTGAACTAAGAACTGCCACGTTTTTGAGCGCAATCGAAAAATTATTTCTCATGAAAATCGCAATTTTACGATTTTTTTTCGATTTTTTAAAAATTTCTTCGACTTGGTTTACCTCCTACATGGTTTAATCCGATTGTAATGATTTTTTCATAGAACCTTAATTTTATGAATTGATACATTCGTGTGAAATTTGAGCGTAATCATATAATTATTTCACATGAAAATCACAATTTTACGATTTTTTTAAACATTCTTCATAACACCTACATGCTTTATCCGATTGTAATAATTTTTCACAGAACCATAATTTTATGAATTAATATATTCGTGTAAAATTTGTGCGCAATCGAATAATTATTTCTTATGAAAATTTCAATATTACGATTTTTTCCTTTTTTTAAATTACAATTAATTAAAAATATTTAAGTTAATTTTTTATTTAATTTAATTTAATTTAAAAAAAATCTTCAACAAAGTTCTGATTTTTTCACAGAACAACAGAAAATCCGCATAACATATGGCAGCTCAATGCACCAATTACGCTCATCCAACAACGCGGCGGGACTTAAGCGTTTTCCTAGTAATTTGTAATCTGTCAGGCCAGATGATAAAAAAGGGGTCATCTTCGAAGAATAAAAGAAACATGTTATATTTTAAAAGATAAAGGCAACACCATTTTTACTTCTTTCTTTTTTTCTTCGTGCATTTCCTTTCATTCCCCTATACCTAAGGCTGGATCCAGCATGGGCTATAGATTATAAAATATATAGCTCCATCGTCAATCAGTTTTGCAAGTTGTCCTCCTTTGTAAATCATTTTTAAAACTGAATATGATAGACGTTAAATAAATATTTTTTTATATCAATGTACTATATGACTAATAAAGGCTATTCCTATAACAGTAGTTGCTAGAACTAAACCATCGAGTGTTGATGGCGAATTCCCTTGCGGAACCCGAACACTGTCGGTTCACAGATGATAGACTACACTGCGTTATGTGCATTTCAAGACACGTTTTACAATTTTTTTCAATACAATCCAGAAACTACAAAATCTTTCCCGACCAGGGGATTGAACCCAGGTCTCCCACATTCCGGTTATAAGGGTGCCTTATCCAACAAGACTAGGAAACCGACAAAGTCGTTGTTAGACGAGTGAGTGAGCCATGTGTTGAGTATCCTGTTACATTCTCTTTCCTCCCCCTATACTTAATACTGGATCTAGACAGCGTTGGTCTTTCCTCCCTAGCCTATTATAGGCTAGAGTGGCGCATTATGGCCTTATCGTTGACGAGCCCTTATAACAAATAAACTTGAAACCCGATCATTTATGCCTATATATAAATCTTAAATGGAAATTTTTCCGGGTACTCAACACATGACTGGCTCACTCGTTTAACAACGACTTTGGCGTTTTCCTAGTAGAGAAATATAACAATCAGTGGTATGGACAGTGCGAAACACCCCATTGATATTTAACTACAGCTGTTAGGCTAGATTAGCAGTCGGTGGTCCACTTCCGTTACAATAAGAAGGCATTTTGAAATCCCAGTTTGCATGTTAATTAAATGGAAGCGATTTGAAGACCGAATATTTTTAAAGATGGCCGCCAGTTGGACAGGTGAGCATACTAGCCTTTAACACTAAATGATTTCTAAATTCCCTTATGCAAAATTGTCTTATTGTTTCTGTTTGTTCATTATCATGCTGCACAAGCTAAAACCATATCAAACAATCCAGTAAAATACTTTATTGCTTTAAAAAAGCATAAATTAAAACGCCAAATCGCCATCTTGAACTGGATTTTCGACGCTTCAATTTGCTACGCTCGCGCCTGTGTGGAAGTATTGGAAACTGCTAATCTAGCCTACAATAGTGGTTTAATATCAATGGAACACCCGCGGATCAACGCCAGTATCAACAAGGCCGATTCAGAACAACTTTGAATTTATTACGTACCTCGTTGCTAGGACGGCTCCAAAGTCACCGTTTACTAATTCCTAAGACAAGAAGTGATGGACTTGAATCCATATTAGTTAAAAAAATTCGCTGAAGCGGGATTCGAACCCGGGACCTTCTGCATTGGAAGCAGGTAGGCTAACCACAAGACCAACTAGCCACTACGTACGAATACCTTGCGCAACTCAGACAGACAGTGGCGGGGTATGCCGAAAATAAATTTTTATCCCTCGATATTCGCAGCAACGGTGTATATCAGAGGCGTTCAGGGGGGGGGATGGTAGGGGCGATCACCCCCTCTCATTCTTCAGACAGACTTGTCCAAAAATAATTTCTATTATTGAAATTTTGCATTATTATTGTTTTGTTCTATGTTCCCACAAGTTGATTAACATAGGGTATTTATCATTGTGTTAATGGTTATAATAATTTTGTCGTGGGCAGACTGCCCAGGGTGCAATGTATACCCTCTTCAGGTGTTAACTATAGTTACTAGGTGTATTGTAGTTATGACTGTTATCAAGGGATGTCCAAGGTCTGATTATTAAGAGGACTCAATCCTTGCATTCGCATTAACGACTGCGGAAACCCTCGGAATAAAACCCCTTCAGTCAGGATTGTTGGTCTCGACGGGATTTGAACCCGGGACCTCCCGAATCAGAGTCGCGCGCTTAACGCTCGAGCCAACTATGTCGATGTAAACAGATGCGAACAATGTTGTTTTGAGCTTCAGTGATTATTGCCTTCATCTTACCTAGTTGATAGTAGTTTTTATGTATTGCTTTGCTTTCCTTTGTAAATCAGTTTTTTATAGCAAAATAAATAAAAATTCGTATTTAGAGTCTACCCACTCAGTCACAGAACTGATTTTCAGTGGGGGACATTAAATTTAAAGCCGACCAAGCCAACCATGTAGGCGCCGACACCATCGACGAGCGAACAATGACCAACTAGAGACCGCCAAAAATAAGTAGGAAACACCGATCAATCAAGCTGGACACGATTCCACCCACTGGCAGCGTCAGAATAAACAAGGTTAATTCGGAACAACCTTAGATTTAATTATGTGAAGAAGAAGAAGAGAAGAACTTCAGAAGAACTTATGAACTTCAGTCCAAATCAGAAGTTAAAAAACTTCTGCCTAGAGGGGAAATCGAACCCGGGACCTTCTGCATTGGAAGCAGAGTCTCTAGCCACAAGACAACAATATAAAAGTTACATAAATAAATAAATAATTTACCTAATATAAACAAATAATCAAATACATATTGTCACTCTGACAAATAAGTACACAGTTTGGATTTTGTGATGCATCAGGATTGTGTGAAAGAATCTCCAGACTTGGTGTTCAAGTTATATTTATTTCATCTGTAAAAAAATAAAATAAACTTGATAAAAACCAATGTAACAATCTAGTACTTCTCAAAAATGGTAAATTTGTTATTTACATAATATCCATTTTCACATCCTGCACACGCCACAAGAAGGAGTCAGAAGTAAAAGTAACGATAATGCCCCAGACACTGACAGCACAGCAACCACAAGATTATTATAGTATACAGTTTTAAATAAAACATATTTACAAGTTGGTTTATTATATTTATAGAAAAATATAATAATATACTTTATACACTTGAAAATGGTAAAATAAGTTATAAGGGTACTTTGTCCCAAGTTCATTATCGTAACCGAAATATTTAAAGGACCACTTGATATTGTTTCATTTAAATTGTACAATATCAAATGTTTTCTCTTAAACATTTTGGACAATTTGGAACATTCATGGAAGAACCATTGAAAAACGACCATACAACATTCAACAATAACCTCTTGAAAAATTTTATTTTGACAAAAGAAATGTCAAACTCATTTGAAGGTTTATAAAGAGGAGAACGTAGATTAAACAATAAAATCAGATACACAAATCAGATACATCAATACCGGGGGGTGCAGTATTTATAACCCCCACAACAGAAAATGCAAGAAGTAATGGATGGATGGTCCCCTCCCATATCTGGATGCAATGATTCTATTTCTGCAACACCGCATAACTTGGACATGTCTGAACGATCACATTCTCATTCTTATTGTCGGTGCTTACGTGAAATGTAGCTTCGGTTCATTACTTGATGGGAGGAGGGATGTAAAACGGAAATATTTCCGGAAATGATTTTACGTATTTTTTTTTTAAAAGAGGCAGTGCACTCTTTATCTTGGGGGCATATTGGTGGATTTGTGCAAAATTTGATAAAAACGTCTGTTAACCCTTTCTGCTCTTTCTTAATATGACATTCTAAAAAAAAATTTAAATCTTGTTGTAACTTTGTACCGAAAGGGCCAAGGCTACCCATGATATCTGCCAATCCATCAAATTGAGGTTTTATACCCTTAACAGCCCTGGAGCCTTAAGTTACCATTCAATTTTATTCCCTCGGAAATATTTCCGGAAATTATCCCCCCACAAAAAATTCCAGAAATATTACATCACTAGATGGGAGTCAACACCAAAACAAACAAATGAACAGCCATGGAGTAAAATCAACAGTTTAAAAGTGTTTACATAACTTTCCATTCCAAACTTGATTCTATACTTGTTTTTGATTCTATTATTAATTACATTCAATAACGTATATTTTAGAAGTGTTTTATTTCTGTCTTCTTCTGAGGCCCCCATTTTCTAGCAACAAAAATTAAATCAAGTGTATTTTTAAATTCTCGTTCTCATTCTCGACCGAGACCTGTCGCACATTGTTTCTGACGTCACCGATGATCGAGCATGTGAACAAGAGAACTTTCAGACTCGTTCTTATACCTAATCATCACATGTTGCTCAGGAAGACATCACCTGGAATGTTATCTGTTGCTTATCACTAATTAATAAATACTCTCCCTACAAACCTTCTTAACAATACCAAACTTATTGAGTAGAACAATTTGTTTTATAATTTAAACACGTTTTATACACTTAATTAAGCTTTTTCTTTTACTCTGTACACATAATGTACAAGTTTCCTTATCTTCATGCCATTCTTAAACATATAGGGATCGTACAAAAAAAATTTCAAGTCAATTTGGTTTGGACAACACTGTTTTCTTCCAATTTACAAATTTACAAACAAGGTTTTAAAAAATAAACTTTACCAGAACAGGTAAATATTGTTTAACGGCTGTTTATTTACTGCTTTATTTATTTTTAGCTGTATTATCTTTATGCTTATTTCTACCTAATGGCAGTGAAAAAGCTCATTTACATATAAAATTATAAAGTCGTTACAAAAATCCAAAGGACTGAAATATTACATTGATGTATCAATGATTTTGTTATAAAAATGTTAAGTAGGTTTTATCATGTGAGTATATTATGCAGCTCGATGAACCATACAATCACTTTATTGTGGATTCGAATCCCGCATAAGATTAATATGTTTTTTGTAAATTGTCTTTTATCATCATTTATCACCACTCATTGTCTCGAATAGAAAATAGCAATATTGCATTAAAAGAGACGTTAAGCAACAAAAATTAATCAATCAAACATGATTTATTTTGATGTAATGACTTTTGACTGTATATGTTTTAGGAACTCATTAACAAATAAACCATTAGAACGTACTGCTGTTAAAATGTCAAAACGTGTTTAAAAAATTAAAACTAAATATTGCCTGATAAGATGTTATTAAAGAAGTACTGGTAATGCTCATCTTAGATATCATTAAATAATGTACAATCTACAGAATAACTTGTTCTAGAAATAAATGCTGGCCGGTCCCTTTGTAGAAATGTGAATGATCAATGATTCAAGGTACGTGGAAATATCCCTTTATGTTGTAGAATCTGCCAGGTTTATCTTTGCTAAACCATATAGTAATTATCACTTTTGATTGGTTTTAAGGAAATTCCATGTTCACTCCGCCCACTGACACCACAGTTGCACGACATTTTGGGCAATTGTCTTGGATGTGGAAAATGGGCTCTAAAATAACATGTCCAAAAAGTGTTTTTAAATAATGAACAAAAAACAAAATTGATTTTCAGAATTTTGGATTTTGTTGAAAAGTTCAAAATTGACCATGTTCGTGAATTGATTCTGGCCTGATTAAAATAGAACATTACACATCTATTAATGTGCTGTACTGTTCATGTATGCTTTATTGACAACTATGTAAGGTTTCATTAATCCTGGCCGAGCAAATAGCTTTGTGCCAACTGCCAAAAAATGTGTCCTTTTCCCTCTTAACCTTTAAGATAGAATTTTCAAAAAAAAGTACAACAAAACCCGCGTGTCGAAACAAATGATGCTGTCAAATAATTGTTTCAAAAACAAAAGGTTATTTTCTCGTATCTCTATCAATGATTTCACAATAAATTATTAGGATATTATATTGTACATTATTTACAAAAACCCAAGAGTATAGTACAATGAAATGAAATATGATATCTTACAATATTTATATAAGGCATCATGGTCTCTAATCAGCCTCCTCTTCAGGACGACGTAGATACCCTTTAAAGCATTTCCCATTTATAAAAATATATATTTTTCACTTCCAGTAAGAATGTAAGTTGTTATCTAAATGATTGGCTGTTTAGTATCAGTCTCTAGTTATGATTGACATGTTGACAACAATTTTAAAACAAATACCATCAAACATTATTGTCGGAGTAAATATGGATAATGGTAAAAACACTTAATTGTTTTATAGTTTTGGAAATTGGAATTAAAAGTACATATTTTCTTCTACCCTTAGTAACAATTTGTTTGCCATAGTTTAAACATCACCACAGAAAAGCGTTGAATGTTATGAATATATAACCAAAAAACACCAAATGAAAAATATATTTAATGGGATGGTAATGCTTAAAAATATATTCAAAATAGAACAAACTGACAGTGAAAACATTTTTGAATGCAGTAATAAATCATTTTTTAAAATATCAATCACTTTTGTAGCAAATTATGTTAAAAACCTACATACTGATGTACCGGTAACTTAATATATTTTCATGAATCTAGTATAGCAGTCATCCATCCAATGATTAGCTGGGACCATTCAAAATTATATCATCTTTGTAAACTCAGAATCAATAGTAGCAGTTAAGAGGGGACGCTGAGCTTGACCCAACTCAAATGTGCACTCAGGTGTTGATGATTTCTGCTGAACAGTTGATAATAATATCTAGGGCGACGGTCGTCGCCCGGCAGACAAGCGATGCGATGCTTAGGCGACACCGAACTCCGGCCCTATATACACCTACAAGAGTTGGGGGGTTTTCAGCTATCTGCACACGCCGCCCCGAAAGAGTTACAATCTTGAAACTCGGTATATGACCTGGTATGTGGTCCATGACATACCAAAAAAAAAATCAACCCGATCCGACAACTCGTTCTGTGTTAAAAAAGGCTCTCAACATCGTCAAATTCCTTAAGGCTGGCTGGTGGCTGGTGGCTGGTGGTTGGGTGGGTGGGTGGGTGGGTGGGTGGCAGTTCTCCGCGGAGAGTTCTTTAGCCTACAGAGAAAACGGTAAATCTTAGAACTATGAAACTTGGACCACACTTAGGTGTATTTCAGACGCAGTGCCTTTTGCTTTCAAAACCAAAATCGGGTAACAGGGACCGGAGAAAATCAAAATTGGATGATAATCAAAACGCGTAATTACCAAGGCGTGGTAATTTGTACAAACTTGAAATTTAACATGCTATTAACCATTATAAATATCTTGCGTCCAAAAACACAAGGGGCTAAATTTGGGATGACCATGGGCCCAAAAAATGAAAAAAAAACATATCTGAACTTTAAGAAATGAATCATTCAAAGAAAACGCTACAACTGAGATGTTTCAAACGTGGAATACATTTTGATATCTCTCATTCTTTATCACTTTTGAATATGGAAAGCAAAATTGGTTAACGGGTACCGGAAAAAAAAACAAAATTATCAAAAGTAGGTAATTCCGTACTCTTATGAATAATACGCTATACCGAGGAAAACGGTTCATCTTAGAACTTTGAAACTTGGGCCACACTCAGATGTTACCTCATCTAACAAAAACCGGGCAATTGGGACCGGGGGAAAATCAAAATCAAATTCAAAATCAAAATCAAAACGCGTAATTACTCAGGCGTAGTAATTTGTACAAGCTTGAAATTAAACATGCTCTTAACCATTATAAATATCAAGTGCTTATGCTAGTGCGTTGGTCTTGTTGTTAGCGTATCTGCTTCCAATGCAGAAGGGCCAGGGTTCGATTCCCGCTAAAGTCAGAAGTTTTTTAACTTCTGATTTGGACTTAAGTCTATCAGTTCTTGTCTTAGGAGTTTGTAAAACGGTGACTTTGGAGCCGTCCTAGCAAAATCAAAACGCGTAATTACTCAGGCGTAGTAATTTGTATACAAGCTTGAAATTAAACATGCTCTTAACCATTATAAATATCTAGAGCTTATGCTAGTGCGTTGGTCTTGTTGTTAGCGTATCTGCTTCCAATGCAGACGGGCCAGGGTTCGATTCCCGCTAAAGTCAGAAGTTTTTTAACTTCTGATTTGGACTTAAGTCTATAAGTTTTTTAACTTCTTAGGGTTTGTAAACGGTGACTTTGGAGCCGTCCTAGCAAAATCAAAACGCGTCATTACTCAGGCGTAGTAATTTGTATACAAGCTTGAAATTTAAAAAATGCTCTTAACCCTTATAAATATCTAGTGCTTATGCTAGTGCGTTGGTCTTGTTGTTAGCGTATCTGCTTCCAATGCAGAAGGGCCAGGGTTCGATATCCGCTCAAGTCAGAAGTTTTTTAACTTCTGATTTGGACTTAAGTCTATCAGTTCTTGTCTTAGGAGTTTGTAAACGGTGACTTTGGAGCCGTCCTAGCAACGAAGCACATAATAAATTTCAGAGTTGTTCTGAATCGGCCTTGTTGATTCTGGCGTTGATCCGCGGGTGTTCGCACTGTCCATACCACTGATTGATATATTTCCTATTAAAAATATCGATCTTTGGTTGGTTATCGCTCACTCGTCGATTGCGTCGGGGGCCCGCAGGGTTGGCTTGGTCGCTTTGATTTAAAGTCCCCCACTGAAAATCAGTTTATAACTGAGTGGGTAGTCTGTAAATAAAAATTTATTTATTTATTTAAGGGGTATCTTTGGGGGGACCGTGGGCCCAAAAATGTAAAAAAACAAACTTTGAACTCAACAAATTTAATCATTTACACCTTGATAGCGAACGAACAACAAAAGATGTTAATATCCCAAACCAAATACAAAAATTTGTAAAAAAAAACGGCAGCCAAGCTCTCCTTCAAAGTCTCCGGCTGTGAATGCTGTGAGATATAGAAGTTGAGCCAAGCTTTTTATTCTTTCTCCCTAGTTTCGCTTTTAAAATAAGTAAGATCATTTCGCCTGTTGACGAGGCCAAGCCAACGATTTTTTTTGGTAAAAAAGTAAAATTTTTAAACTCGAAATCATAAAAAAAATTGCCTTGGCCATTGAATTTGGTTCATGGCCAAGCCATTTTTTATTGATTTCGAGTTTAAAAATTTTACTTTTTTACCACAAAAATCGTTGGCTTGGCGCTCGTCAACAGGCGAAATGATCTTACTTATTTTAAAAGCGAAAACTAGGGAGAAAGAATAAAAAAGCTTGGCTCAACTTCTATATCTCACAGCATTCACAGCCGGAGACTTTTGAAGGAGAGCTTGGCTGCCGTTTTTTTTACCAATTTTTGTATTTGGTTGTATTTTATTTACCAGATTTTGCATGGATGTTAATAAAGTAGTACTTTTATATTGATGTTGCAAAAAATAAGCCTTAAAGATCCATTGCAAGACATAAGTCCAAAACGTGAAAAAATGGGGATTCCAAAACATAGATTACAATTCTGGAAATTCCCACCAAACCGTTTATCGTACGATAAAACCAAATTACCCTGTACGTTCACATTGATCTAAACGTTTATATCCAGTATACAAATTAGAGTTAAAAAATGTATACACTTGGAGTAAATTCCCGAAGTTGATCAAAATGGAGTAAATTTCGGTGATTTTACTATCTTTTAATTCAAACCAACGAATTATTTTAGGAAGACGCGGACTGGATAGCATAGATTTATTCTATATTAACGTTGTAAAATTTGATAACGGTGTTATAAACCGTTCACCCGAAAAGAAAAAAACAGAATGCTGAGCGCCTAAACTCGTCTCCGCGCCTGCCTCAGCGACTCCTCTTAAGAGTAATTAAGTACCAAGCCTCACTCTTTGTACTGATATTTTTAGACATTTAGGTGACATGATCACATGATAACAAGTCCTGTGCCTGAATGTTTATAGGCTCATGTATCTTAGTATCTGGGGTTCAATTCCTAGAAACACGTTATCAATTGTTGTTCATTTATCTGGGAGTAAATGCCTCTAATATTTCACAGCTTGGAACATTTTCAATTTGATAACAACATTGATAACAAATGTTTACTTGTTCTGTTTGAATTGAGCTTGTTTTTGAGTTAGGCCAATGTGAGACCAGTTTCAAGAATATCCTCCAGGATATCATTAATGAACAAAATCAGAGTTAATTCAAACACTTCAAGAAAAAAAGAGAATTTTTAACTTATTACAATAATGATCACATACAATTAATTGGGTATCAGTTCTTTGATAAGTGTCTAAAATACAACAATCATCAAAAACATAACCCTTCTAACAGTTTTGATCAGTTCAAGTATTTTCTTGTGGAAAGCCACTAGTGGAAGACAATATGGAAGATACTTTCTTAAGGAATCACACATCAATATTTTGTGTAACAACAATTTATAAAAATATTGTAAAATCTCTTGTTACATTGGCATTATTCATGACAAACTAGTGTACACGTGTATGATTGATTTTTTACTACTTGTGTTTTAAATTGACATTAAGGTTGTTTTATTAAGTTCAGGATCAACAAAACTGCCCCGTGTGACCTTAAATCACCCTTGACAAGGTCTTGCTGTTTGACTTTGAGGCAAGTAACTCTAGTTCATTGTGTCTTTATAATGTTGAAAGACCCAGCAACGGTCTTGTGAAGGTCAGCGCCTCTTTATGTGACCTTTCAAAATATCGCCAAGGTCAGTGGCTCTTCTTGTGACCTTGGAACGAGCACTTCAAGGTCAGTGGCTCTCGTGTGACCTTGAAACGAGCACTTCAAGGTCAGTGCCTCTTCATGTGCAGCGACAGGTGGTCGGAGCGCGAGAAGGAGCGCTGGCAGAGGTGACATTTGAACGGCTTCTGGCCGGTGTGTTTACGAAAGTGCCGCGTCAGTTCGTCGGAGCGGGCGAACTTCCACGTACAACCCTCCCAGTTGCATTGGTAGGGTTTTTCACCTGAAACACAAAGCCCACCACATGGAGACTACGGTAGAACTAGGGAGCCAGACAAGGTCCTTCAAATCTACAGCACAGTTACACTAAGTGACTACGGTAGAACTAGGGAGCCAACCAAGGTTCTTCAAATCTACAGCACAGTTACACTAAGTGACTACGGTACAACTAGGGAGCCAGCCAAGGTTCTTCAAATCTCCATCAGTTTCTTAACCAGCTCTGGTTGGATATTTCGAGGACCTTGGAACTACATTGACATTAAAGAAAACAGAGGGGTATTACACTATGGCCAGAGTTCCTGGGAAAATACTCTAAGCACTGCCTCCTAGATGCTACTCGGTTGCTCCTCGTTAGCAACCGAGTAGCATCTAGGAGGCAGTGACTAGAAGATTTAGTGTACCTTGGAAGAATCCAACATCCAGCAAATCTTATATCGACGAAGCAGTTGATATAAGATCTTGGATAACTGACATGATACAACTTATAATTATTTCATTATACAAACGACAAATGAGGTTTAAAAATGATTCAGGATTCAAGTTCAACATTAACGACAGTGTTGGCTCGAGCGTTAAGCGCGCGACTCTGATTCGGGAGGTAACTTCAAATCCCGTCGTGACCGGCAATCCTGACTGGACTTACTTCGAGGTTTGCAAGGGATTAAGTCCTCTTAAACAGCCCTCGGACATCCCTCAAGTTTAACATCATTGTCAACAAATTGATGATAATAGATTAATGCTCCTTAAGTGAACTTTTAAATTTTAAATTGGGAGCGAAAAAACCCGAGCGTCTCCATTTGGCCCTTTCCCCGGGCACGAATTTCTTTTTTTTTTGGGTTCTCCCTTCGGTACAGGTCGCCCCGTTTCTCTGTTTCGACCTGAAAATTTTGCACACTGTCCCATACCCCCTATGCGGGTTGCTCTATATTTTTTGAAAAAACCCAAAATTGGTTGGTTATAAAAAAAAAAAAAAAGTTCCGATCGTTATAAAATTTTCCCCGGGGTCAAAAAGTACAAATTCTCCCCTTATTTTAAAAATTTCAGCTAAATGGGTTCAAGCCCTTTAAAAGATTTATTGGTATGTAACTTTTGTGGGAATGTCTTTAACTCGGGTGGTGTTGCACGTCCCGGTGCCGCTCAAAAAATTTCAAAGGGACTTAACGTTTTCCTTTTTAATAGAAACAAAGTTTTAAGTCCCCATTTCAAATTTCGTAACTTAACCCCTCTTAGCCCCCGGTATTCTTCCCGGGGTATTTTGTGGGGCCCCTTTGCGCTTTGAGGTGGGAGCTTTTGGGGGTTGTAGACCTTGTCACACCCGGGAAAACGTCGAGCGGTGCCCCTTGCGTCGCCCCCAGGTTGTTGTGTAGTCCCCGGGGGGCGTGGGGGGGGGCAAAGCCGCCATTTTGTGTCGTTTTGCGGCCGCTTGGGAACACCCTGGGGGACAAGACAAAAACCCTTGTGGGAATTTCCCAAATCTTTATAATTGGGGGAACTTTAAACAGAGCCTTGTAAAATACCTTTACTGAACAGTTTTGGGGATAGGGACTTTTACCCTTTGTAGAATGCCATCCCTCAGTACCAGGGGGGCACATAACAGAGCCTTGTGGAATACCTTATTTAAAACCAGGGGGGGACATGAAAAAAAACCCTGGTGAATACCTTACTAAAAAACCGTGGGGGACTTTGACAAAAACTTGTTAAAACCCCAAAAAGGAAGAGTAACAGGGAATATTAAATAATAAACTTGTTGATCAAGTTGGTTGGGCCTTGCTCCAACAAAAAAGGGTTTTCCGTGTTCTAATCCGCCTCGGGCCCTATTCGGTAATTTTAAAAAAAACCCAAAAATTTGGGGTCCTTTAGGAAATCGATGAATTAAAACTCGAAAAGCAAATGCGTCACCAGTCTTTTTCCATGAAAAAAACTCACAGGGGATCATCACTAAGAGCTCGTTTCGGGGCGTTTTCCCAACGGATCCAAGCGGGGCAGCATAAGAAACGGTCATAAATCCACCCACTTTATCTGCGGTTAATGTAAATGGTAAATTTTGGGCAGTTGAGATAGAAGCACAAAAAGAATGTTATAAAGTAGTTCCGAACTAGGGTTTGGCCCAAAACTTTTAAAAAAAAGAAATAGACCACGGGCCCAAAAAGGGAAAGTTACGACATTTTACTTGCCCCCACCAAAACACCGAAGTTAAGCAGCCTCGGGCGTGGGTCAGGGGGAGAGTGGGGGGGACCGCTGTCCCCCGGAAACTCACATTTTACCGCTGGTTAAAAAGCAGATGGAGGGTTAAAGAGCTAGTGTAACGGTTTCTTTTTCCGGGGGCCCTCCCTGGGCCCAGCCCGGGTTAGCGGGGGGAAACCCTATATGACTGTAAAGGGGTTGCACCCCCTTTCGGATGGGACTTTAAAGGGCCGTTGGTCCCTTGGTATTTTTTGAAAGGAGTGGGGCTACGTGGTCCCGGTTTCCGGGGTTTTCCCCCTCCTCCCTTCTATTAAACCTTCACCCCATCTTTTTCACCACTCATGTCTCGAATACCCAAAATTTGCATTAGTATGGCCATACCCAATCAATAAAAAAAATTTGGCATATTTTCCCTTCAAGAATTGACCCCTGCAGAAAGATTGGTATTACATGGAAGCCCCCCTTTATCTTCTGGAAGGTTGGCGAATAGGGGGGTGTTCCAGTACGAAGAGGGCCGGGGGACAGCTGAGGGCCCACTACTGTCATCTGCAACAACAGGAAAAAACGTCAAAAAAAAAACACCGTTACAGTTACATTACAGTTTTCAGTTATGTAACCCAAAATACACACATGATGGTCAAGCATGTGTAGTTTTGGAAAAAATTTAAGGGCAATTTTAATTAATTATTATTTATACAAAGTTTTTTTAAAATAACCCCTTTTAAAGGGCCCCAGTTATTGATTGTTGATTTATAGAATTTTCGTAAAAGTTAGCCCCCGGGAAAGGGGGAAAAAAGGAACCCCGAACCTCCGGCCCCCTTTAAAGTTGCCATAGGCTATTTGGGGCAACAGGACAAACATTTTTCCAAATTTTTATGGTACAAAGTTTTTAAGCATAAACCAGCTTTGAGCTTTTATGCTTTTTGAGCTTTTTATGGAAAAATGCTATGGGTCCCACTGCAGGGGGCAGGGGGGATGTAGCAAGGGGAGTGACAAGCCATGCACCGCCGGAGTGATACGAGAGTCTTTAGGTGCGAAAACCATCTAGGCGGTGGGCCGCAGCAAGCACGTTTCATCGCTTAATTTTCCAATCAGAAAGCAGCATTTTGCTCCACGACTATCATTAAAGAAGGTAATATTTCGTAACTACAAATTAATATTAAATTTTCACTTGGGTTACATTTCTTTAAATTTTCTCGTAATTACCTTTCCCTTTTTTCTTTATTAAGGGTAGAAATAGATTTAAAATAGATGTCAAAAAAAAGATAAATTTGCTCTGAAAATAAAAAAAAAACGAAAATGCAAATTGTAACCATCTGCTTAGGCCTACTTTAATGATATTGTGTATTTTATTTTATATGTAAAAATGGGATTTTAAAGTTAAATTTTAGTGTAATAGAAGTAAAGGCTAGAAATTAAAAACCAAATTGAAACCCCAAGCAATGTAGCAACGCCCTTTTGGTGGGACTGCGTTCCCCAAAAGCTAAACCCTCCCCATTTGGGTTTAAACACCTCCATCAAATACGTCAATACAAGGGTTGGAAAAGATTTTCGGGAAAAAGAGGCCCCCACCCTGAACTTTCCAAAAACCCAGATCCGACGACGAGCGGCTAATTACCCCGCCCACCGCCCCCTATGGCGAAGACGGGAGCCGCATCTAGACGGCGGTTTCATTAAACCCGGGTTTTGAACAATTTGATAATAGTCAGCCCGCTTTTTTCTGTTGCACGGCGGCCGGAAATTCCCAAACCAAAAGGTGGCGGGGGGGTGGGGATTTCCCGTTGCGCCAATCTAAACAAAATTTTTTTCTTTCGCGTAACGTTTTTTAGATTACGGTACTTTAAATTTCATTTTATTCGTTGCGCAAATCGATTTAATATGGGTTCTAAAATTTTAAGAAAAAAGAAGGGAATAGGTTTAATGCCCCAAACTGGTTCGCCCCCAAATTTTCCCCCCGGTTGCATGATTTGGGGTTTGGGCACAAAAGGGCTCTTTTTCATTGTGGTTCCAGAGGAACTTAAAACATTGGGGGTGACCAAACCCTCGATCGATCTGCCCCTTTTGGTGGGAGATTTGTTTTTAAAATTTAACATTGCCCTATCGAAAGAGAAATAACAATTTAAAAAAAAAAAACCCGCGAAACAAAATTTTACCAAAATTTTGTAAAAAACTCGCAATAGTTTAAGGGGAATTTAAAAAAAAAGTTTTAAAACATCTTTTAGAAACGGGTGACGATTTTATAGGTTACATTTTCCAAATAAGTTTGAAGCTATGAGCTCTTTCGCCCGGGTTTCTGAAAATTTTTTAAAAAAAAAAATACTGGTTTCTTTTGGTAAAAATTTTGGCGAACATATTGGATTAAAAATATTTCAATTGGGGGTAATGGAAAACCCAAAAAATCGGCATGGCTTTATTGTGCCCACTATACATTATTAAATCGATGTCGATGAGTTTGATCGTGTCAAATTTTTAAAAAAAATCTATGATTCCATTGTTTCCCCCCCTGATCATGGACATTAACTTTTTAAATTAATATAGGCCCTACCCCGGGTTAAAAAATATTTTTTTTTTAAATTTGGGCCCCAAAATTTTTTTTCGTGCATGAAAAATAAATAAATAAAATTTCCCATCCCGATTTGGGCGAAAAATCCTTTTTTTTAAAAGGGGATTGAAAAAAACAAATTGCGAAAAAAGGTTTTTTTAAAAATGGGAAAAAAAATTTGGGTTTTTCCCCCGGAAAAAATAAATAATCTCTACTATTGCTTCTATTTGAATACCCAAAAAAAAAATACGAAAAAATTTTAAAAAAAAACACTTGTTTTTTGGGAAAGGTTTTTCAAAATTTACATCTTTACCTAAAAGAAAAATTTAATTCCAAAACCAAAAATTTCCCAAAATTCCTTTAAAAACATTTATAAGAAATATTTTTAAAAAAATATACAAATTTTGTAATTTGAAAATTTTTTCTTTAAAAAACTTAATTTTTCCAATTTTAAATTTGTTGAGGAAAAGGGTTTTAAAAAGTGCCTTTGTGAAGTTTTCCCTGTCCCCATTACACAATGGGGGTAAATCGTTCATAAAGACCCAAAGCGCCCCTGGGGTTTAAAAATAAACAGTTTGTAAGTAGTCCCCCAAAGGCCCGTTTCCTGGTTTGGGTTTTCCTTCACATGAGGGAAAGTGCAACACTTAAGAGCCCAATGCATAGGACAGGTTTCAGGCGCGGGGTGCAGGGGTGTTAGAAATAAAATAAAAAAACTCTTTCAGTTAGACAAAAATTATGAAAAAAAAATTTAAAACCCTACTCAAAAAAAAATTTTTAAAAACATTTGGATTTTTCTATTTTTTTCTTTGGCGGTTATTGCTTCGGAAAAAAAATGATAACTTTGGAACTTGATGATGAACTTTACTGCATTGAAATAAGTAATATCCATTTTTCATGCCCGCGCGGTATTAATTTTACTATTCTGAAACATGTGGTGAAATTTGATATTGTTTGAACCATAATTTATGGTCCATAATCGTTAAATACATCGTAAAAGTTACACAAAACGGCTCAGAAGTGGGCCCCAAAAATGGGATTTGATGGCTGCACAGAGTTCCGCGTCTGTGCGTTAGGATCGCATGTACGAAAGCCGATAAGGGCAGCTTTGACGTCATCACAGTCTGATATCGCCATCGTGAGGTAGGGCCTACCCCGTCAAACGCAAATGTCGAGCCCTACCAGTGACCCTTACCAGTGAAACTACTTTGTTTTTATGTTCATATAATTTTCGAACATGACGACAGTAACCATAGCAAATTTAATAAAAAGCATTGTATTTGGGAACTAGGTACAGATTGTAAAAAAAAATAAACAAAAAAAGGTAGCTTTGTTTCTGGGAAAAATCTGTTTTTGAAAAGCATTGCATCACCGCTTGCTTGATGTATCATGAGAAATTAACTATAAGTAATTATGTTGACATTATTTATTATCGCATGATATGTATTTGAAGAATAAATCAGGTGACCACCGGTTTGACCGGTACAGTCCCGTTTCATAAAAACTTGTACCGGTGTCCCAAGAAACTAATAAAAATTACGTTTTGTACCGGTTTGCAATTTTAGTGAGAAAGTGACCTGGTATTTTCTTAACTATACCGTGCATGGAAAGATAATGTTTTATAAAAAATATGCTCCTCTGATAATACTTATAGAAAAAAACAATGAAAAAGTTCTTCCAATTTCCCAAAGAAGATAATTCATTTTCTCTAGGGGTTTGCGGAGTTTTATTAATGATTTTGGTGGAGGTGCCGGGTCGCGCTCGTGTGTGAAAACGTAAAAAATCGTTAGGCCTATACATTTTGACGCACCTTACAAATGCTGATAACTTACCATAATAGAAATAATATAAGTCTTATGATACAAATTTATATTATTTAGGAAGTTTTGAACTTTTCGGGAACAAAAATAATAAAAATAATGTCACTATAGTGTTTGTGCACAAACGCAAAAATGTGATTTTTTATCAATTTTACTTGATATTCAATGCCAATTTACGAGAACGTTTGAAAACATATTGTTGGTTTATCAGTCTTAAAAAACATGCTTTTACAGTGTTATAATACTTCAATGCACAGAAAATTATTACGAAGTCGCCGAGATAGTGCAATGAAAATGCGTTTGTTCGGCTGCGCGTCTTATTTATTTCCGCTGTCGCGACGAGCACAATTGTGAGATATATAAGCGCCAAACCGCTCATACTTTACCTTTCGGCCATGTAGGAATGTCTTGGTGATTTAGCTGTGTAAGTTTTATAAATGCTATGTTATATTTTCAGGTCAATTGAACATTTCGTTACTGCTTTTGTCAATCGACAGCAAATAAATCCCAGGAACAAAGCTGCATCGCAGTCTTGCATCAAAAAATATAATAATTTCTTTAAAACAGAGCGGTTTCATTGAGGGAAATTTTTTAAAACTGAATAGTGTGGCCAACACTGTAAATACAATTTGGAATTTAAAGTCCGTTCTGGTTGTATGCTACGTAGCAGTACACAACGTTTATTGTTGTTTGTTCCGTTGTTTGGGAGATAATTTGCGTGTTTGGTTATCCCACACATAACAAAAACTTGTAAAAATACAGCCAAACCTTAAAACACTAAAAAGAAATGAGATCTAAAAAAATCACCTCAAATCGCTTGCTGTATAAGGTGCTGAGTGTATAGCGCACCGCGGCTTGGCTGCGGCCCCCTAACTGGCCCCTAGATATAAATCAAGATAATATTCTTTTGGATGAGCGTAGCGAGCGTAGCGAGCGAAGCTAAGATTCCATTCTACTACATGGAGAAAAAAAACCCGGGAAATGTTTTTTTTTCTTTTTTTTCTGTTTGTATTTTTGTGTGTCTTGAAACCGATTCCGGCTAAACCGATACACCAATTGCAATGAAATTTTCTGGAGACCTTTGAAATCTCTGAACTTAGAACTGCACGATTCGAAAAATCAATCGAAAATATTTCTCATGAAAATTGCAATTTACGATTTTTTTTCGATTTTCTTGTTTTTTCTGTTTGTATTTTTGTGTGTTTGTTAACACGATTCCGGCTAAACCGATACTCCAATTGCGATGAAATTTCTGGGGGCCTTTTGAAATCTCTGAACTTAAAACTGCCACGGTTTTGAGCGCAATCGAAAGATTTTTTCTCATTAAAATCGCAATTTTACGAATTTTTTTCGTTTTTCTTATTTTCTGTTTGTATTTTGTCTGTTTGTTAACACGATTCCGGCTAAACCGATACTCAATTGCGATGAAATTTTATAAATACCATTGAAATCTTTGAACTTAGAACTGCCACTTTTTTGAGCGCAATCGGAAAACATTTCTCATGAAAATCGCAAATTTTACGATTTTTTTCGATTTTTAAAAAAATTCTTCGACTTTTAACACCTACATGCTTTATTTGATTTTAATGTTTTTTTCACAGAACCATAAATATTATGAATTAAGATTTTTTTGTGAAAATTTGAGTATAATCGAAAAATTATTTCTTATGAAAACGAAATTTTACGGGGTTTTACTTTTTTAAACAATTCTTTGATTTGTAACACCTATATGCTTTATCCGATTGTAATGAATTTTTCACAGAACCTTAATTTAGAATTTAAATATTCGTGTGAAATTTGAGCGCAATCGAAAAATTTATTTCTTTTAAAAAACCGAAATTTTCGATTTGTTTTTTTTTTTTAAATTATGATTAATTAAAAAAAAGATTTATTTTTATTAAATTAAATTTAATTTAAAAAAATCTTGAACTTAGTAATAATTTTTACCGAACAAAGAAAACCCGCATAAACACATGGCAGCTAAAAGCACCAATTACGCTCACCCAAAACAACGCGGCGGGACTTAAGCGTTTTCCTAGTTATAGCACTATGATGGATGGTATTATTTTACCCCTAATAGTATTCACCAAATTCGATTCCATATTATTGTTTAACATGATCGAACAATTAATTTCATGGAGAGATGATAACTTTCTTAATGCATTACTAAAATGCGTAAACTGTGTTTCAAGATCTATGTTTATACGAATTGTAGCTAGGGTTTGACGAACCAAAAAAGGAAGTGTCCTAAACTCAAGAAAGTAATCGATCAGACACGGTCTATTTTGTGAGGGCAAATGTTAGACATTGAGTCAGTTATCGACCTGTACCAAAAAGACATGTTTTTTACTCGTATCTGTTACCGTATGAAGATACATATTGAAAACTTAATGTGAAATTCACTATTCTTGCCGTTGGGCCTGTTGATCAATTATCTTGTGCTATTGAAAAAAACAAAATACACCCAGTAGTAAAAAACCCCCCGTAAAAAACCCATTTACTCTACAAGAGCTGGTAAGTGTTTGGTGAAACTTTATACTAGGAAAACGCTTAAGTCCCGCCGGTGGTGGATGAGCGTATTTTGGTGCATTGAGCTGCCATGTGTTACGCGGATTTTCTGTTGTTCTGTGAAAAAAACATTTTTTAGTCGAAGATTTTTTTTAATTAAATTAATTTAAAAAAAAATTTAAATAATTTTTTTAATTAAAATTAAAAAAAAATAAAAATTCACTTAATTTTTATAAATCGTAATTTTAAAAAAAGAAAAAAAAATCTTAAAATTGCAATTTTCAAGAAATAATTATTCGATTGCGCTCAAATTTAACACAAATATATTAGTTCATAAAATTAAGGTTCTGTAAAAAAATCATTACAATCGGATAAAGCATGTAGGTTGTAGGTGTTATAAGTCGAAGAAATTTTTTTAAAAATTGAAAAAAAAAACGTAAAATTACGATTCATGAGAAATAATTTTCGATTACGCTCAAATTTCACACGAATATCTTAATTCATAAAATTGAGGTTTTGTGAAAAAAATCATTACAATCGGATAAAGCATGTAGGTGTCATAAGTCGGAAGAAAATTTTTAAAATCGAAAAAAATCGTAAAATTGCGTTTTTTATGAGAAAAAATTTCCCGATTTTCGCTCAAAAACGTGGCAGTTCTAAGTTCAGAGATTTCGTAGGCCTCCATAAAATTTATCGCAATTTGGAGTATCGGTTTAGCGGAATCGTGTTAACAAACACACAAAAATACAAAAAAAAAAAAAAAGAAAGAAAGAAAAAAAAAAAAACATTCCGGATTTTTTCTCCAGTGTAGTGAAAGGAATCTTCGCTTCGCTCGCTACGCTCGCTACGCTATCCAAAAAAGTGTCTAAGGTCGAAGAGACTGTTCAAGGAAAAAAAATAATGACGAAGAACCATGTACGTGGACATCAAACCTTCCCAGAGAAGTTTTTGCACCCAAACTGATATACTATATTCATTATTGTGAGGTTTAAACCCTTTTAGCAATGAGCAAAATAATGAGCAAAACTAATAATTTATAATAACAATCAGGTATAGGCCAACATAGTATTAATAAAATTTCCCTTTCAATTACAATTTTAATTTAACGTGTTTTGGGAACATCACAAATATTTTTGGTAGTTTAATACCCCCCAAATAAAAAAAATTGCAAAAAAAAAAAAACGGCAGCCAAGCTCTCCTTCAAAAGTTTTCGGCTGTGAATGCTGTGGGATATAGAAGTTGAGCCAAGCATTTCATTCTTTCTCCCTAGTTTCGCATAGAAAAGAAGTAAGATCATTTCGCCTGTTGACAAGCGCTAAGCCAACCATTTACCATCATTTAAATACATGCAAATTTTAAAAAAATATTCGCTGAATACATTATTTTCATCCAATAGATTTGAAAATTTTGTGGAGGCAGGTGAAAAAAACCCAGTTCGCTCCCAGTTCGGTCACGCCAAAAAAGGGGAAAGGGAAAAAAAGCAGACAATAGACGGGACGACCGGTTCCCGGTCTCGTCCGCCGGATGGTCACTTTGTATCTCAAGGATAGATAAACTTTAGTTTCCCACCCACCAGCAAGCCGGAAGTTTTCGTCGATTTACGCAATATTTTAACACAGAACTGGTTATCGGATCGGGCTGATTTTTTTTTTTGTAGATCATGAACCACATATCAGGTCATACACCGAGTTCAAGATTGTAAATTTTCGGGGCGGCGTGTGCAGATAGCTGAAAACCCCCCAAAATCGGGTGGGAGTAAACAGGGTCGAGTTGCCATCGCCTAGCTTGGCTGCGGGCGAACGGACCGTTTTGCCCTAGATTTCGTTCCAGTAGAAGCCATACAAGAATGTCATGCACACTTTAACATGCCTACGTGCTACTAATAAATTAATATTTGACGTGACATGTGTCAAAAATTTAAGTAATTGATTCAAATTATTACATATTTAAATTATGTTAGAAGTTTTATGGGCCAAAATTTTTCCCGTCAAGTGTTCGGTTTTGCCCCCGGACCTCACAGTGAATAGTAGTACTCTGCGCGACAGCGGAAGTAAATAAGACGCGCGGCCGAACAAAACGCATGTCATGCACTAAACTCAGCGGACTTGTATAACTATTGTGCATTGAAGTATTATAAAAACCATGTGACAGCATGTTTTTAAGATGATAAACCAACAATATGTTTTCAAACGTTTTCGTAAATGGCATTGAATATCAAAGTAAAATTTATAATAAGTCACATTTTTGCGTTTTTGACAATTTAAATACTCTAAAAATATTTTTAATGGGTAAATGTGGGTTTTCACTGGAACGGTCGATTCGTCTTCTAAATAATCGTACAAAGTTATTGATTTAGAAACAAGGACAAAAGGGTGAAACGTCATGCGGAAGGGGTCGCGGCGCGCTCAAAAACGGCAGTAGACAAGGGGATTCTTTTCGTATACGGTTATGGTATGTATTTTGAATTAGGCTTTCTAAAAAGTATAATTTCATCTTGTTCTAAACCCGGTAGGGTCCAACTTTCATTTAAATTGCCGATTGCCGCGCACGGATGCGAGAAAGCCTTCCCATTAGAGTAATTGCACTGGAAAGTTATAAAAAATTGTTTCCGTCACAAATTATAAGTGAAAAAACAATAATGGAATGAGTAAAAAAAAGTAAAAAAGTTTTTCCCAGACGGGGCTCGAACCGACGTCCTCTCGCATGCAAAACAAGAGCTCTAACCAAATTTGGCCAACAATGACCACGGTACACGTGCGGTCTAGAGTGATATTTATACAGATGCACGATAACTTGCGATAAGCGTAAACATTTTGTCATGACTATTAGGACACTTTTAATAGTTATAAAACGTTCTGTCGATATTTCTAGAGTGTAATTTAGTCTCTTTTCACAAGATGTACATTATAAATTATTTATGTTGTCATTTAAAAAATTCGGATGTGGCAGTCAGTCGCATGAAATCATCCAACTCGCCACCAAATAAAATCTCGTGGTTTTAAACGTGGCTGGTAATGCGGGTAGCTAGGACCCAAGGCACAGCCCAAGGGGAGAAGACGCAACGTATTGGCAGAGCTACCCATAGCGGACGATTTAGTTTAGGTGTCACCGCAAAATTTGAAAGCGCTCGGGCCCTGTTCCGACTCTTAAAAGACTAAACATGCGAAGTATTGACGCTGCTCTACAGGAGTAAGATGCATGGGAGTCATTATTTAATATTCCAACTAGAGCAGGTTAGCCTAGTTGTGGGGGTAGGGTGTGGGTGTTTGGGAGGCGCGTAGCAACGTTTTGAAAGTTTGGGTGTGGGGGGGGGGGGGGGGGGGGGCAATTTATTTGCAATTTTTTTGGGCTGCAGCTGGGGTTCGGTGAAAAAAAATCACCATACCACAGTTATTTCGTCATGTTTTAACTTTGTAAAAAGATGTTTTACAGCAAGTATCTGCGATTTAAAAACTAAAACTAAAATTAACGTAAAGTGGCCCATTTTAGTTAATTTCAACCAATTTTTTTTATGTAATGACGAAACATATTGGCAAACATATTCGTTTTACCAAGGTGACTGTCGAATTGTATAAGTGTAATGTGCATATTATTTACTACGGAAATTCTGGATTAATATTTAACTCACGTTGTTTTTATATAAATAATAATAATATACAAAATGCCCTAATTACAATTTAAATTTGAATTTGGAGCAAACAATACCAACAACAAATAGCCACACTCCACTTACCTTGGGGCCACCCAAAACAATTCAGATACCCTCGTTTTAAGAGCAATGTTTACAAAAAACGCATGATATTGTATTTTTGTGTGTTGTTGCTATTAGGGAAAGCTAATCCCCCATAATTAGAGATACGTGTATGTAGCATTTCAAGGGGTGTGAATTTTTATAGCGTTTTGTAGCAAATTTATTATTGGCCACTTTCAAAATCTTGTGTATGAAGTTTTTTAGATATTTTATTAAAAAAGGTACCAATGTTGATTAAAATCATCTGAAATATATAAGTATAAAACAAAATTTTAAGGTACAAATAAAAAAGGACTGAAAAAACCATAGTTTAAAAATTGAAAAAAAAGCTCTT
>JAMZAV010006733.1:0-33329 GCA_024449915.1 Sweltsa coloradensis | reverse complement strand
CTGATGAAAGCCGTTTGCAACTCTCTTTCGAATCAGTAGATCGAAGTAAGGATGAAGGAGTAATTGCTGAAATATTATTTTGTGTTTCTCAAGCGGCAAAGGTTTTGTTTGGCAAAAATTTTAGTAGGGGGGGTCAGAAGCCAATGGGGTCATGACTTTTAAAAAAAAAAAAAAATGAGTTTCAGTATTTATTCTGGAGCTTTTTTGTGTCTTGTTAGGGGCCCAAATGGGGTCCGTACGACCATTTTCCCGCCCGTGAAAATGGCCGGATCGGCTCGAGCGCATCTACTTGGGGGGAAAAATAATACGGCCCCGCCGTAAGACCTTTTTCCCCGCGGTGAGAGGGCTGGACGCTCGCAGGTATCTTCGCTGAGGAAAATAATACGGCACCCATAGGTATAAGTAACTCTTTAAATACGGTGCACTTAGCAGTGGTTAGGGTAACTTCCACGAAGAACGAGAAAATTTATCAGAGGCCAAATGATTCAAATGACCAGGATGATTTTTTTCGTAGTAAAGAAAAAAAAGGGAAATTATATTTTTTATTAATTTTTAAAACGATTGTAAACTAGTCCAAGTGTTTTGGTACTTGATATTTCCCAGGATTTAGCATACATTTTTATTTGGGAAACCCATTTACTCAGAATGAAAAAAACTGACTTAATCCTTTGGCTTTGCCCCCCTCTATTGTTGAGGGAGTTAAGCCGACGACTAGTTGCTGTAAAATTGAGCATAAATTGTGGATATTTCCCAAAAAAACGGCCCCGGCAACGGATTTTTTGGAAACGCCCAACGAGAGTGGGGTTTTGATTTGGGAGATCCCGGGTTCAAATCCCGTCGAGACCGGCAATCATGACAAAAGGTTTTGGGGTTTTCCTTAGCGTTTATGCAAAGAAAAGGGGAGAGTCCCTTAAACAGCCCTGGGAAAATCCTTCCAATTTTTTATACCCGAAAACCTATTAAGACACATAAAGGGGGGCATAAATTTCACCGGGTGGGTTTTGCAACAAAAATTATACATCTATTGTCTATCGTTAATTGAACCACCTTTAAAAGTTTTTGTACTTCACGTTTCAAAATTTTCAAAAAGTTCTTTTTCGAAACTATATGGGAAAAGAAAATTTTTTACTTTTAACTTGTTGTTTATAAATTTGGGTTTTATAAATAGAAATCAAAGTAGTTATTTTGTCCGGGAAACCCTAAAATAGAAGGGGATTACGACAACTGAGAGGGAAATGAAGTAACCGAGCCGTACTTTGGGGGAGCGCATAGTTGCCCCCGCCCGACAAGGAGGTCCCCTGAACCTTCCGTGGCGGGGCCCCTTTGAAGCGTCCAAGCGGGTCCCCTTTTCGAGAGTCCGAGATCCTTTAAATTTTTACCAAGGTAAGCGGAAATCAAGGTTTAAAAAGGTTTTATATGAGCTTTTAAAAACTGAGTGGATAAAGGGCACCGAGCCGTACTTTGTGAGGGAGCGCATATGTTCCCCCCCCCGACAAGGAGGTCCCGCTGAACTCTCCGTGGGGGGGCCCATTGAAGCGCCAAAAGCGGGCTGGCCGCGCGAGTCATCGGATCCTCTACTAAAGGTAAGCGGAAATCAAGGTTTACAAGTTTTTTTAATGAGCTATTACAACTGAGAGGATAAAGTCCCCGACCCTACTTTGGAGGGAGCGCATCTGTTGCCCCCCCCCGACAAGGGGGTCCCCCTGAACCTTCCGGGCGGGCCCATGAAGCGTCCAAGGGGGCTGGCCGTCGCGAGCATCGAGATCCTCTACTACAAGGTGGGGGAAAATAAGGTTTACAAGTGTTTACTATGAGCTATTACAACTGAGAGGATGAAGCCCCGAGCCGTACTTTGTGAGGGAGGCTCATGTTGCCCCGCCCGAAAAAGGAGGCCCCGTGAACCCCTCCCCGGGGCGGGGCCCTTTGAAGCGCCCAAGGGGCTGGCCCCGTGCGGTCATCGAGATCCTTACTAAAAGGTAGGCGGAAATAAAGGGTTTTAAAGCGTTTTTTGAGCTATTACAACTGAGATGGATGAAGTCACCGAGCCCGTACTTTGTGAGGGAGCGCATAGTTGCCCCCGCCCGAAAAGGGAGGTCCCGTAAACCCTCCCCGTGGCGTGGCCCATTGAAGCGTCCAAGGGGGCGGCGTCGAGTGGAGTCATCGAGATCCTCTTACAAGGTAGGCGGAAATAAGGGTTTTACAAGCGTTTTACTATGAGTTTTACAACTGAGAGGGATGAAGTCCCGAGCCGTACTTTGTGGGGGAGCGCATCATGTTGCCCCCGCCCGACAAGGAGGTCCCGCTGAACCCTCTCCGTGGCGGGCCCCTTTGAAGCGTCCAAGTGGGCCCGGCCGTCGCGAGTCACGAGACCTTGACTAAGGTAGGGGGGAAATAAGGTTTTACAAGGTTTTACTATTGGCATATCTGTCATGTGAAGAATTTAAGTAGTTGGTGACTTGTGTGATGGAAAATACAAACCATTTAAATGACATAAGCAAAATGAGTTTCTTAAATACAAAACTTTTTAAAACCCCTTGTAGCATTTTGGCTAACCATTTTTTTAGTTTTTATCGTTATTTTCTGGGGAACTTAAAAAAAAAATTGGACTTTTGTTTTATGAAAAGAAATTTTGACAATGTAAATAATTAACAAAAAATGGAGGTAACTTGTTACTCACCCCTACACAAAGTCAAAGGGAATTTAAAACCAATACATGTGCAGGTTGTTAAAGGTCGCAAAAATTTTAAATTTACGCCATTTTATTACCCCGTTGGGGATGACGCCCGCGACGTGAGAACCCCTTTTCCCTCCCCCTGGGTTTAGAGTGGTACATTATGACCTTACGGTGACGCGTCCTAACCCACATAAACCAAAAATTAAAATGTCTTCCCATGGAATTACTCAACTCGCACATCGAACGTGAGGTATTTAGATATCAGAGTTTTTTTCGTTGGGAGAAAGTACAGATTTAATCCAGTGCATCAATTTTTCCCTTTTCACAAAAGGGGCGGTTTCTTCGTCGAATACAATCCCAAGACGGGAGCCTTCCCCAACACTCTAAGCTCAACGTCATTTTTGGTGGACTGGGCTCTTATGCAGTCGACCCACAAAATTTCCAGTCATAGTTACAGGAAGACATGTTCCCCCTTCTAAAGGGCCCTAAACTAACAACTTCCCCAGGAGTAAATTATGTTTTAAAGGCGCGGGCTACATAAAGGGGCGACGGTCGTTTCCCCGCAGCCAGCGCACGCGACTGTAGTAGGCGATGAAACTCGACCTTTTTACTCCTACCCGATTTAGGGGGTTTTCAGCATCTGCAACCGCCCCAAAAGATTACAATTTTAAAAATGTTTATAACTGATATGGGACCATGACCCCAAAAAAAAAAAATCACACCGATCTGAAAACCCCGTTCGTGTTAACCGGGTTTACCACCTGATTCTGAAAAGCATTAAAACCCACCTGGGGGCGTCTGGCCCCCATCATTAAAGCCCTTGTTTTTCCCAGGTTTCAGTTTTTGGGAAACTAATATTCGTCGGAAGTAATTTTTAAACCCCCTTTTCAAAAGCCCGCTTGGTATAAAGAGCTAAAATTCGTAAATTTTTTTCCCCCCTATAAAAAAATTAAAAAAAACCAAGAAAAAGCAAGTTATCAAATTTTTTAAAAATTTATCCTTTTATTTTTTTTGGTGGTCAGTTAAAGGGCAGCAGATTCGTTGCAGTACTGCCCCACCCATTCAGATGTATAATGCAACTACTTTCAGAGCTTAGAAGTTCCGTCCCGATGGTTTGTGGTTTTAAAACGCCTAGGGGAAGCGGGGGATCCCAGGTTCGATTCCCCGGTTGGGGGGGACTTTTTTATTTCTGAATTGTAGAAAAATATCAACCAAATACAAAAATTTTTAAAAAAAAAAAACGGCAGGCAAAACTTTCCCTTTAAAAGTTTCGGCTGTGAATGCGTGAGATATGAAGTTGAGCCAAGCTTTTTTGCTTTCTCCCTAGTTTCGCTTTAAATAAGTAAGATCATTTGCTGTTTACAGCGCCAAACAACGATTTTTGTTGGTAAAAAAGAAAATTTTTCAACTCGAAATCATAAAAAAAAAAACTTGGCCCTGAACAAATTTAATGGCCAAGCCATTTTTAGTCCAAATTTCGAACACTTTTTTTTGGGGGGGAATTTTAATATTTACTTTTTTTTTAACTGAAACAGATAGGATTTTAAAAAGCTTAGTAAATGAATATGATAACAAGGTTGAAAAAGTGCGGTTTAAACAATTTTTTAAAACAAATTTCTGAGAAGCAATATTTTTATTTAATTTAATATTTTTTTTTTCTAACCCAACTTTAAACCCGCACTGGGCCTGAAAAGCAGGAAGGGGGTTTTACGTTGTAGAACACAAAAATGTCGAATCTTGACACCAAATTGGGTTTCCAAATATCTTTTATTTATTTTATATTTTACTATTTTGTCGGAATAGCCAAAATAAAGTTTATCTACACATTTTTTAAAATGGGAAGCGGGTTATCAACCCCCAGTTACGGCTATGTTTATCTTACTTTCTTTCCCAAAATTTAAAATTTTAAATCGATGCTAACGTATGGCAAATTTTGCAACCCCACAAGAACAGATCTCTGCAATCGTTTTTTTGATTGGGGCCATTTATTACACATCGATTGCCCCCCTTTTTTCCGGGTACTAAAGCCCAAATTTTGGGTTTAAAAAATTTTAAATTTAAAGACAATTTGATCGTATGACCAAATTTTTGTACAATTACATAGGTTTTAAAAATGCAATTTAAACTCATATATTTTATTTTTGGAACTAGCAATAATAAACAATGACAGTGAATTATGTATTTAAGCCCCCTTTTTCAAGTCTCTATCATCTCGATCGCTTTCCCCCCCTTTTTTCCCCCGGCGAGTCCCATGGTGGGGGGATACCTGAGTGTAGTTTCCCTATAAGCAAGTCCAAAGATAGGTACCCCACTATAGAGGACTCAAATCACCCAGAGAATGCGCTAGTGTGCGGGGGGTAGCACCGCATGGCCCCGAGGAGGATACCTTTTTAACACCCAATATCCTACATAAGAAAATGTTAAATATATAAAAGGTTTTGGGGGAAAGAATAGGATCATGTGGTCTTTTGAAATTTAAAATCAGTTTTTTTTTTTTAAAGTATTTCTAGATTTAATAGATTTTATCAGCATTATAAATTTGAAAACCTAGGATATAATCTGTCGGGGGCCTGTGAAAGAGACATTTATGTAAACGTTATTTTGTGGCCGTAGTAATTCCAGGTACAACGTTCCGAGTCCAACATACTTTGAAATAAAAATATAATGACTTAATTATTTAAAATCAAAGCAAAAAATTTAGTTTTGTTTTATAATCAAATAGGGGCCCAATATGGAATGTAAAGCAATATTAGAGTAGCACAAGCGTTTTATTCAAGCAACAACAATAAGCCACTCAAGCTTTGTGAAGAGTGAAGGCAATAAAGCAGAAACAAAAACAGTATGCGTTCCCAAATTTAGAATGCAAAATAAAAAATCTGGACAAAACACAATATAAAAGAAAAATTTTTGGGGAAAAAGTCCCAATAACAAGTCAACATGGTCTTGTGCTTAATTTTCTCGGAATCATGGTTAGCCCAGGTATTAAAATGAAATTTAAAATTTTTAAAAACCTTTTTTACCCCCTCTTGAGGGGATTTGATTTTTTTATTTTGATACGAAAATACCAATATAAATACTAAAAAAAAACAGGAATGAACCCCTGGTCTCCTCTGGCCGGGCGCGGACTATATAACTGGGGGTGGGATTTAATAAGAATTTGATTTCACTATTTATAATATAGAAATGCACCAATAATTTAGCAACAAATACACACCCCGGTCTCCCCGGGGGTCTTTTGGGGGGACATGGGTTCGATCCCGGCCCAAAGGGTTTGGGTTTTTTAAAATGGACTAGCCATTTTATTGTAAATAATCTAGGGCTACTGATTGTTTTAAGCCAAAAATGAATTAGTCTTATCAATAAGTATGAATTTAATATTAATATGAAGACCCCCTCTTTTATTAAGATCTCACTGAATTACCTAAATGAGAGGGGAAAGGTTTTTTTTCCGAATTTTACGGATGATATTTTTTATTCCTTACACGAAATAAAGAATCAGTGCATGTTTCATCACTTTTCTTCCAAAAAATGGCTTTAGCAAATATCACTCTAATGGGAAGTGGGTAGGGGATTGGGACGAAAATTCAACGTACGAAATGTGTAACTAACAAAAAACAGTAGGTATAGTTGGTTAACCAGTCGGCGTTTGATTTCGTTTTCAGTGTCTCCAATGCATTTTTTCACGGAAGAAATTTTGTTTTCTGTTAAATATATGTTTAAAACTAGATTCCCTGTAGGTGCGTTTGTTTTGTGCGCGATTAGACATCACAAACTTATCTCAATTTTGTTAATTTCCTACGCCGAGGATAGCATGTAGATTCATCTCACTAGGCATTCCCGCGTTTGCCACCAGAGGGGGCATGGAAAAGGAGCGCTCTAGATAGATAATCGTCTTTATTTTCCAGGCGAGGCCAGCTAAACCTTTTCTTCCATCCAACCTTGTATTTCAAGTGTGTAAATATAAATCAAAATGATCAAGATGATCGTGAAAATAAAGGAAGTTTTAGTCTATGGTGGAGACCCTGGGCGACATCCCGGGCCTGGCGGGACTCTTCACGGCCGGTATATTCAGCGGCTCACTCAGCTCCGTGTCGTCTGCTAATGTGTTAAATACATTTTCAGATTTCTAATTTTTTAAAAGACAATTTTGAATTTAAAAAAAATTTTTGATAAAAAAACATTAATTTCGTTTTTAAAAAGGATATTTAAATTTTTACTCTCATTCATATCATATTAAGTAATTGTCTACAGAAGTTAAAATCAAGAAAAAGCAATAATTGTGAGTTTAAACATATTTTGCATGTGTTTTTTTCAGTATTCCCCTGGGATTTTTTGGGAAAAATAGTTATGAAATTTTACTCCATAGATATTTTAACTATGATATGGGGTCCCTGAGTTTGGGTAGAGCGTTCCAAATTTTTTATTGCACTGATAGGAAGAATTATCGAGAAGTTTGTCCTGGAACGGGGAAAAAGAGTTGAGTACCTGTCCTTGTCTAGTGTTAAAAAGATGATTTGAAGGAGGACGTGAATTGGGAGCAAGAAAGACGGTGAAGAAGTTGTAAAACGCGAAACGGACCCAATGAGGGACATAAGCTTTGCGTAGCAAAGCGCTAGACGCTCAGTTCCTATCCCTTCCAACCGACGCTAGCGTAACAATTTTGAAGCCTCTCGAGTAGGGAAAAAAATCACTTCACGCAACTGAACTCATTATTTTGAATGAACTAAGATGCAGGGAATTTGAACGTCGCGGGGATAAACAAATACGTAAACAAATGGCGGACTTTTTAAAATTTTGTTTCTATGTGTGAAACGAGAAAAATTGCCCTACTTTCATAAAACAAACAGAAACCCCCCGGGGCCTAGGCCAAATAAAGAAAATTATTTATAATAAAACAGTGAAGCCTTTATTTTCCCATTGGGCTTAAAAACTACATTCAATTTAATGCTAACATACACGTTGACAACCCCTAGGCCTATCCTGGGCAACCCTAGACCTGCACGACCTTTTTCAGACACAATTCGCCAAATAAATTAGTTTTGATTACAAAAAGCCAAGAGATGAAAAGGGATGTAGTCCACCAACTTGAATTTTTTGTTCGGAAACGGAGAAAAGAGGATTTGCGGAAAAAAGACTTTTTTTCTTCAATAATAACGAGAAATCCCATCTTGGGGGTTTGATTTACACGTTTTTAACACAAAGGCTTTTTAAATTTAAGGGGTAACGATACATTTAGACGGCGGGAGTTTTCCTATTCAAGTTGCTTCAAATTGTTTATGCTCCCCCCCCGGCTATATTGGTGTCTAGGCTTAGCTTATATTATGTAATTGAACGGAAGACAGAGTGGAGGTACGTCGATCATTTAGACGAAGCCATTGAGATCTTTGTAACATGAGTTACTGATAGTTTTTTAATACCCATAACAAATCGTACGCATAAATTTTTTGAGCCTTTTGAAGTCGAATAGAAAAAGTTTCAGTCAAGTATTTTAAAAAACGTCGCAGTAGCCCAAATGAGGAAAATAGGGGGATTGTAAAGCATCTTTGATTTTATTTTGAAAGAAATTCTAAGTCTATTTAATGAAGTGGCGAGGCGTAAGTCTTTGAAAAAAAGTTTAATTATTCAGTCCAAGAAAGTTGTAGTTATAAAAGCCCTAAATTCTAACATTGTTGAAAGGGGTAACCCATGGCAAGACGAATCTACCCCCTAGCGTAAGAACCCCAATAACAAAATAGTGCGTCGATTCGAGTCGGGCTCGGCGGTAATAACATCGATAAAAGGGTTGAAAGGTCAGTGTTTTCCTGACAAAATGCGCCACGAAAAAAAGGGAAATTAATATGACACCGGCCGATTTTGGCAACCCTTTTCCCCTCTCTGTCTAGCGTGGCCGCGCCACCTGCAAACCCTTCAGATGCGCGCCATAAAATAATTCTGCCCCTCGTTCAAAGAAATAGTTAACCTTTTGTGGGGAAAATAAAATAAAAAAAACCTTCAAAACCTTAAGTTTCAAATTTAAAATTTAAAATTACTTTCCCCGGGAAAGGAGTTTTATTAACTATTATTAAAAAATAAAAAAAAAACCCCCCCCCAAAACCCTTTAACGTTACTATTTAAAATATAAATTACTTTTACCCCGGGAAAAGGGAGTTCTTTTAACTATTATTTAAAAAAAACAAAAAATCCCTTCAAATTTTAACATTTTCTATAAAAAAAAAAAACATTGTTGGGGGGTTTAAACCCAGCGCAGAGCGAACCCTACCTTAGCAATCCCATCTTTACCCCCCTGTACGGCGCACTGTGTACGTTGTCCGCCTATAAAGTATTAGGGCATCGCAAGGAGCCGTGAGCGCGCGGTTTTTTTAAGGTTAGCAAAGTGGGCCTTTAGTTTTAAACCCAAACCGGATATGAGGGTTGAGTGGGGTTGTGTGTGTTTTTTGTGTGTGTGGGGTGTGTGTGTGGGGAAATTTGAAGCGACCAGGGGTCACAGCTGCGATAGCGCGTCGGAGTATTTCAGAGGCGAAGGCGAGTGAGTCATGGACCCATTTTACAAGTGTCCCATCCCCCCCCCCCCCTTCATGCCTGAACATATTAACATCACACACCCCGTTTTATAAAAAAAAAACATGCGAAGAAAGGTCGTTGAATGAAATGGAGTTTGGAGCAAAAGCAAAAAAAAATATTGGCCCTGTCGTTTTCTGAGACGGGAAGGAATTTGAAGTGACTCCCTACTATGCTTTACGTATGGTAGTAGTCAGTCCAGATAAAGAAAATCAAAAAAATCACGTCTCAATAGTAGAATTTTATGGAAAAACGCTTGAGATTGAGATAAAAAAAAGATAGCGAGTGGTGAAAAAAATAATAAAAGAAACTACTTGTGCAACCCCCCTATTTTTTTGATTGTACCCCAGTTACGCTTACAGCAAGCAGTGGATTATACGGAATTTGGTGCAAAATACAGAAATAACAATCCAATTATCAAAAGCCGGGGTTTGGGGGGGGGGGGGGGGGCGGCGGCATAGAAAGGGTTATCGCGAGCATCTAGTGGGAAAAAATTACAAAACCCTTTACATCAAACATTTCCCAAAAAAAAAGGCAATAAAATATCGTTTTTGTTTGTATTATTCTTTAAATATTCAAATAACTGTTTTTAATACCCCTATTTGGCACTCCCTTTTTGTCCCAAAAAAAAGAAAAATTTTATTTTGAAATTTTGGGTTTTGTGTTAAAGATTGATAAAATAAATGACGAAAAATACAGAAGAATAAAAATAATATAAAAAACTAATAATCACTTTTTTTAAATTCACACCTTGGCCCAGGTGAAGTAGTAGTACATCCAATTAGCAACCTACTAATACTATCTTCTAAAAAAAATAATACGGCCCCCACGCATTTCCAAAACACGTCACGATATTACAACGAAAATGAAAGAACACGAGTGCTCGGGCTCAACTGCTCATATTGGAAAATATGATAGGGTGACCATCTTACTCGTTTTTCCGGACATCCCCCCTTTTTGGGGGCCCTAAATCCTTTGTTTCTGGGTTTTAAAAAAAAAAAAAAGGGGAAGTGTGGGTGTTATGAACTTGGAAAAATTTGCTGCAATAAAAAAAAAGCATGTTCTGAAAATTTTTTAATAACTATTATTTAAAAACCCAATTGGCAAGATATGCTCGTACAAAAATCCCACGCCCGCACAAAAAAAAAACACAATAAAAAAATGCACAGACAAAATTTTTTTGGTGGCCCTGTTTTCTCAGCAAACTTAAAATGTAGTTCATAATAATTTAAATTTACATATTTGTTTTGACCCACAAAAGCCATAAGTATAGAAAACGAAAGTACTGCATAACAAAAACTTTTTAAATTTTTAAATCAATGGAATCAATACTAACATACAAAAACAAAATCCAAAAAAAAGGTTTACGATATAAAAAATTAAGACTATTGTTTCAATAACTTTACTACAACTGCTGCTGTGGGAAATGCATGCCTTTAAAATGAATTGATTCTGCCCTTTTATTACCAAAATCGATAAGTTATTTGCACCTTTCCCCAAAATATAAAAGTGGGTCGCTCAAAACCCTATTATGCCCGGACATTTTCACCGAATTTTTATCCCTTTTGCTTGAATTCGCGCACGCATCAAGGTTTACATGTAGTTCAGGTCAGCCGACGGAGTTGAGAAAGGGAACCGCTCAGCCCCCTCGACGCGATCAAACAATTTGACATCGGTCGTGGGACGATTTTTCGAGGGAGTTACACGGCCGCATAAAAATAAAATTTTCAGCTAAATTTTTGGGGATATCATTTAAAAGAAGTACTTTAATCAAGCTGACAGTCAGCGCATGCAAGAAGAAAGAATATTTAATTTTTTAACATAATTTTAAGTAATTGATTGATACAAAAAACCTTTAATTTTTGTCGCATTTCAAAGAAAAAATAAAAAAAACACAACAATTTAAACGGCAAAAAATAGACGAAAAGAAAACGAATGACATTTGAAAAAGAACATTAAGACGGACAAAAATTTCAGTCATTCCAATCAGCCATTTCACTTTAAAAATAAAATATTAGTTTTTGCTTTTGCTTTAAAAAATATAGGGGCAGCCCCAAAACATGCTAAATTTTTTTTTTCACCGGAAACAATTTAAAATAATTTTTTTTTTACAAAAGGAAACAGTTAAAACATTATCAACTTCGCGATAGATTCCCCTAAAACCCATCATTCCCCACGCTTTGTAGAAAAAAAACAGCAAAAAATGAATACCCACATAAATATAAGAATTTGTAAAAAAAAAAAAAAAACGGCCGAGTTCTCGTAATGAACCAAATTTAAGCCAAGCAATTTTTTTTATTATTTCGAGTTTAAAATGTTTTTTTTTTAACATGAAAATAGTTTATTTATTTATTTATTTATTTATTTATTCAACTGGACACAAATACAGCCATAGGCCATTTTTTCAACTGGACATAAAAAACATTTTAACTAACTTAACTAACTTAAACTAAAAAATGATAACAGAGGAAAATACGAATAGAAATACATGAACACATAAATAATGAAGAACGTAATATAAAAACAGAAAGAAAGAAAGAATAAAAAAAAAAAAATTAAACATTAAAAATTAAAATTTAAAAAAAAACTAAGCATGGCTAATAAGGGTTTTACGCTAGTTATGAACTCGCGGGGTTCGCAAAAAGTCTAGGGTGGGTGTGGCAAGTGAATTTTAGGGGAAGGGTAGCGGTTTGAAGAGGAGCGTTTTTAAATTTTCCCGGCGAGGAATTGGGAAATGAAACAGTGAGTCGATTGGTTTGGGGGGGGACAGAGGGAGAAAAAAGTTTATAGTGGAGGTGAAGATACCATTAAAAGATTTTTGAAAAACTTCAAATGGCCAGAGAACGACGACTGGTTTAAAGGGGATAATTGAGAGAAGAAAAAATTTCAGGGTTTTTAAGTGTTTTGAAAGTTTTAATCGAGTTTGAACAACACAACAATTAAAGAAAAAAAGAATAACACGATCCAACTTCTTAGATTTTACACGCAGACTAGCCCAAATTAAGAACCCTACAACGCGGGAGCACAATGCAGTGAAGTAGGTTCGGAGGGGCCTGACGTCACGAATTTCGGTTTAAAACGGTTTAAACATTCAAAAAGGGCGCAAAGGCCCCCAGGTGACTGTATCAATATGACTACGAACAGTAGTTTCCCCTCACAGCACTCCCATTACGTGCCTCTCAACACGTGAATCGCTTTACCACCCAAATAGCCATGGAGAAGGGGGACACGACGGAGAGTTATAGACAGTATTTAAATTTTCCTGGGGTTGGTTTCATTTCCCAGTCGGGGAACCCGCGGTAAAATAAGTCAGTCCGCGTTTAAGCAAAATTTCATCACTTTCATCCGAATGGTTTCATGAGTTTTCAATCGTCAGAACAAACAGGAAGTCGCAAATCAGGAGTCAACGGAAAATCTTGCAATTTATCCCTGAAAAGTGTGAAGAGGGGGGGGCCCAAGGGGCATTCCTTGGGGGGGCCCAGGGTCACAATGACCCAACCGGGTTTTGAACCCAGAGATGACGACGCGTTTTAAGACGGTTTTTTAAGGAAACGGCAATGACGCAAGGAAATTTCGTGAATTCCGAAGCGATGTTCGATCTTGTGCAAAAGCCGGATCACCCAACGAAAGCTTTTTCAAAATCGATGAATGCAAATCGAGTTGCTCTCCCGGCTTCCCCAGCAGACATTGCTCTTTTTGTAAAAATTATAAATTGGTCTGACAGGGAAATTTCCTGGTAAAAACGGTTGAATTTGCGATAGGGGTGGTAGGTAAAAGTTAGGAGTCGTGGGAATAAAATTTTTCACAAATCGTGGAGAGAATGGGGAAAAAAGTGAAATAGGTTATAGTTATTAACAGTTTTTTGCACCTGATTTTAATAGGGGCCCCGTTTGCCGTTTCCAAAAAGTCCGGAAAAACCACATGAAAAATTTTGTTTAATAAGATGGGCAAAGGGAAAGCTAATTGAGGTGCAGTACGTTTTAAAAAATTGCACAATGTTTTCAGGGCCCGTAGCACGGTGCGAGATAGTTTTGGTTTAAAGAAATTGCGTATTTCCCCGCATCGGTTTTAAAAACAAGCGAGAGAGAAGTACACTTCGTTTGTAGGGGAGATGTTATCGGATGGTAGTAGGCGGGGAAAAATGCTTGCAAGTGGGCATTGAAAAGGCGGGGCTGTGTGTTTGGTTTCAGTGTTTCGTCTGAGTCACTTTGGGGGGGAATTTTTCGGATTTCCTCGTGAATTTAAAGGGGCCAGAACCCTTCGGGTTAGATGCAGTTTTACTATAGCCCAGGGTGGAAAAAACTTTTAACCCCCACAAAATTCCGAACAAGCTGAAAATTTGCACACAGGCTCAGATTAGCCTACTAAGCAATAGTTGAAAAGTCCCCTAAGCTCCGCCGCGTGCGTCTTGAGATATAGTGGCAAAAGGGCGTAAGTGCCAAAAATGTTTTATTTTCACTTTCAACCATTTTTTTACACTAATATGTACAAACTATTAAATATTTCTACATCAGTAAAGTTAAAATCAGTCATAAGCTTCGACCCGTGCGTGGCAAAAGGGCGTAAGTGCCAAAAGTATGATATTTTCAATTTCAATACATTTTGACATACATATGCGCAACTGCAAATAACAACAACAACAACAACAACAAGCTGAAAATTTGCACACAGGCTCAGATTAGCCTACTAAGCAATAGTTGAAAAGTCCCCTAAGCTCCGCCGCGTGCGTCTTGAGATATAGTGGCAAAAGGGCGTAAGTGCCAAAAATGTTTTCTTTTCAATTTCAACCATTTTTTACACTAATATGTACTAATAATTAAATATTTCTACGTCAGTTAAGTTAAAATCAGTCATAAGCTTCGATCCGTACGTGGCAAAAGGGCGTAAGTGCCAAAAGTATGATATTTTCAATTTCAATACATTTTGACATATGTGCAAATTATTATGTATTCATACGACGGAAACGTGAAATTGTTCCCTTTTCTTCGACCAGTGTGTCTTGACACATGGTGGCATAAGGGCGTAAGTGACAAAGATTTGTTATTTTCAGTTTCAACAAACACTTATTGATATTCGTATACATGCAAATTATTTAGTATTTGTACGAGACAAAAGTAAACATCTTCCCCGAGCTTCGTTGCTGGTGTCTTGTTAAATGGTGGCAAACGGGCGTAACTTACATCATAATTCTATATTATATATATAAAAAGGGCTTTTGACATTCAACTACGTTTATTGTAACATATGAATACCAAACAATGGACACTCAATGTAAAATCCATGCATGTTGACTTTGCTATGACCAGCTTGTATGTAAAGAACCATTACAAAATTGTTGTAAGTAGCAGACTGGACATTACCAAACCTATAAAATAATATTCTCCAGCATTCTCAAGCGGCTTGCATAGACGATTTTGAAAGGGATTCGAGCACGAGCTGTGGACAACCTATCTTGGGCTTGACTATAGTGTCACATCACGATAGATAGAGAGCATGAGCAAAGAAAGAATAAACATATTTCAATACCGATTTGATTTTTTCAATGTCCGAGTGGGAAATGAACGCTTACATAGCGGACTGAATTGCATGTGTGCCCGACTGGCATTGAACGCTACAAACTATGATACATTCCCATATTTGCCATCAAGCCTAGAGGGGATGGAAGGATAGATCTATTAAGTATTAAATGTGCTGGTGGACTGGCAGCATATCAAATCTATAGAGCTCACAGTACGCAGTTGCAAATGAAGCGCTACTGCTCATTGAAGTAAACGTAATGTACCACAGCAAAATCTATTGTGATAAAACGGTAGAAAAACATAAGCCAACTTATATCTTAAAAACTTCTGCATATATTTCATTTACTAATTTACTTTTGGTAACTGAAGCTTAGTAATTCCTACCAGCTTGGTACAAGACGGTCTCCTGTGTCCGTCAAACACAACTGAACACACTGAGCCGCATTTATTCACAATCACAACATGAAACATGTATTTGGTATAGACTTCCTAGTATGGAAACAGGACGAGGTGGCGGCATCACTACACTACATGCAAAGTTTGACCACTATACAGGAAAATAATATGTTTCGGCATGGTAGTTTAATGTATATGGGAGATTGAGCCCGCAACTCTGTGACAGTAATAATATGTGATTTTGTCGTAGTTTACAAAAGAAGACTTTGTTGAACAGTGAAAGTCGTCTTTGTGCCAAAAACGTCCTTCAGATCACCATTATCCAAATAATGCTATTAAATAGTGTTGATGTTGCAGATAAACTACAATGTGAGTGATGCGCAGTTATGCTTTTTGTCAATGAAGAAATAAGGGACATGTACTTTATCTTTACGCTTCACTATCGGTTTCATAGTATTACTTTTTAAGTATACGACCAGGGTAACTGGACACCAAATTAATGTCAGTTAAGTGCCATGTTTCGGATGTATCTTGAGGATGATGACCTTCAAGTCTTCAATATGTTGCCGGCTGATAATCAGGCAAACGTACAAGCAAATATTTTAAATCATATGACTGAATTATTTAGTTTTGTGACCCATTTTGCCATTTTTTGGTTATTGCCATAATGCCATTTTGCCACTATATTACATCAAGAGTCACGGCTCATGATCTGTAGTGATGTGACACTACAGACAGCCAAGCCCAAGCAAGGTTGTCCACAGCTCCTGCTCGAATCCCTTTCAAAATCTGTTTTATTATTTTTAACATGAGATGAGTTTTTCAAGCTTTCAATATATTACAACTTTCCAGTTCAAATACACCAGATCTTCGCCTAAATATTTCTATGCATGCCGTTTGAGAATGTCGGGGTAAATATTTTATAAATTTGGTTATGTCCAATCTTCTACTTACAACGATTTTGTAATGGTTCTGTACATACAAGCTGGCCATAGTAAGTCAGTCAGCATGCATGGATTTTACATTGAGTGTCCATTGTATGGTATTCATATGTTACAATAAACGTAGTTGAATGTCAAAAGCCCTTTTTATATTAAATACTGAATTATGAAGTCAGTTACGCCCTTTTGCCACTAATTATCAAGGCGCCAGCAACGAAGCTCGGGGAAGATGTTTACTTTTGTCTCGTACAAATACAAAAATAATTTACATATATGAATGTCAATAAGTTTGTTGAAACTGACATTAACATATCCTTGTCAATTACGCCGTTATGCCACCATGTGTCAATACACACTGGTCGAAGAAAAGGGAACAATTTCACGTTTCCGTCGTATGAATACATAATAATTTGCAGTTGCACATACGTATGTCAAAATGTATAGAAATTATTGAAAATATCATTTTTTGGCACTTACGCCCTCTTGCCACGCATGGGTCGAAGCTTATGACTGATTTCAACTTTACTTTCGTAGAAATATTTAATAATTTGTAGATATTAGTGCAAAAAAATGGTTGAAATTGAAAATAATTCATTTTTGGCACTTACGCCCTTTTGTCACTATATCTCAAGACGCACGCGGCGGAGCTTAGGGGACTTTTCAACTATTGTTTAGAATGATCAACTGAACATGTGTGCAAAATTTCAGCTTGTTCGGAATTTTGTCCGGGTACACCATACAAAATTTTCTTCCACTCCTGGGCTACTAGTAATTTTGTCAGTGTAGTTTTTGTAGTCATTTCTAGACAACGTCTTCGCAAGTCTCCTAGCATTCTCATACGTGAGGCGTGTGTGCGGACTCAAGGAATCTTTCCAAAGCTTCCAGGCTTGGTTTTTATTATACAACGCATTCTTAGTGAGGTCAGTCATCCAAACAGGAAACTTGTTAGATTTGATTTTACGAGAGGGTACGAATTCGGCAATAATATTATGAATCCATTCATTGAATCTTTGAACTGCGCTGTTTACATCGAGTTCCTCGAATTGTTGCCAAGGAAGGGTATTCAATGCATCTGAAATACCAGGCCAATTAGCCTTACGCCAACGGTCTCAAAGGAGTAGAGTGGTGGCGGTGATGGACAATGGCAGGTAGAGTGAGTGACGTATCCAAAGACTCGTGGTCAGACTGAAAAATGTTGCGACTCGGCGTAACGGTGCAGGTGTCTGGCTCGAAGCTCGTCAACACAAGATCCAGTGTTGCCAGGTTTCTTGTGGGGTGGAGGCACAGTTGTTGAAGTCTAAGTCCGTTGATGAAGTTATCAATGAACCACCTGTCACTGACGTCACTCGCAGTGCCCGACTCAGAAGGAGTCCATTTAATTCCCAGGTTAAAGTCCCCGAAAAGTAATACACGGCCGTGTGCAAGTGCTGCAAGAACCGAATCAAGACACGCTTCTAGAGACGCGATTGGGCTACGAGGAGGTCTGTAGTAACATCCAATTAGAAGTTTATTACCGGGAATGCACAGTTCAGACCATACTATCTCACAGTCACGATTAAGGTCAGGCCTAGCTCTACAAGGCCACTTCGAGTTAATGCCTATCAATACTCCACCTCCCCGAGAAGTTCTATCACGGCGAAAAATGTTGAAATCTGATGATATTGGAATTTCAGCATTGGTTACGTAGTCACACAGTTTAGTCTCTGTAAAAGCGATAACATCGTATTTTACAGAGACTTGGCTCTCTCTTACTTGGCGCTCAACAGGCGAAATGATCTTACTTCTTTTCAATGCGAAACTATGGAGAAAGAAACAAAAGCTTGGCTCAACTTCTATATCTCACAGCATTCACAGCCAAAGACTTTTGAAGGAGAGCTTGGCTGCCCTTTTTATTTTACAAATGTTTGTATTTATGGGAGTTAATACAACGTTACAATATCTTACATCTGAAGGTGTTGGTTTACAAAAGACGTTGATGTGGACGCAGAACGATAGACCACACGTTTAGAGAAATTTTTGTTTTATGTGCTAGGAAAACTGCTTATGGAAAATTCCTGATGGCCTTACCTCGTAAAAATTCCAGTTGATGAGTTTGGTTTTAAAACGCCGATAAAATCAATATCAACGAGCAGTCAATTGGTGACGAACTGGTCATCAATTGTCATGTCAAACGTTATCAGTTAGTATTAATTGACTTCCAGTCAGGTGCAAGTTGTCACTTTTAGATGATCATCTGACCAACTAGCCATGATAATATACATCAACTACCAAGCACTATTAGGCAGTACCTTTGATAAAGCCTGGTTATTTGAAGAAGCATCTGCCGGGGTTTCGAAAAGATCGGCCGAGAACAGATCCGAAATTAGTCAGCTATTAGCCACACAATGACCAGAAATTGCCATAGAGCTGGATCTGCATGTCATGCACCACGCTTTTGCGACCATTGCATACAGTGTTGCCAAGATTAAAAATAATTTAATTATTGTCCATACATTAAAATATAAGCAATTTATTCATATATAACTTGATCAAAATTTTAGTTTTAATAACTGTAAAAAACATTAATTCTATTCCGTATTTATATTAATTTATGAAACCTCATCAAGGGCGGGATAGATCAAATGGCTAAATCAGCAAACAACATAAACAACCGCTCCGGGCAAACCGAAGATGTCCAGCAAGGATTGCACAAAAGAGCGATTGCTTGTCCATCACATCCATCATTGAACCCAAAACTCTTTCAAAAACCTGGCTGCTTATTCTTTAAATAAACAGGCTTCCTTATCTGTTTTCACTAATTGTCATCAACTGGTATCAATTCAGATCGGTTGATTTGGTTCCAAATATCAAACGGTCATTAAATGAAATTGTATGCAGTATTCAGGGTATTTTAGCTTAGTTTCAACATGAAATCATCAACTCATCAACTCACATCCAGTCATAGCGAATTGCGAAGTTTTTCTCACGGCTTTGTTTGGATGGAAGGACCACAAGGTCAACCGAATTAAGACCCAGCACTAAACAAAATAGCAACTATGCATCTCAGCAACTCAGGGGATACAGCTTTCCAACGCATAGTGATGGCGTTAGATGGGAAGGGGTCTTGCGGTACTATACTATAACATGGATAACAAATATTGAAATTCGTTAGTTTATCGACTTCCTCAAAGTGATGCGTGTGGTATATTCTTCTCATTCTGTTCTCAGGAGCCGGACTTGGAGAAATCTAAAAGTTCCACAGCAGGTGGCGAGCAGCGGGCAAAACACAGAAAGGCTCGCGTATTCGAAGTAAAGTGTTTTGACCTGCACACTCTTCTCGAGTACATGGACCAAGGCCAAACTCTAGTCGATTATTTCAGTCTGGATATTGAAGGCGGTGAACTGGAAGTACTGAAGGCTATCGCGTGGGACAAGGTGAACATCAGGGTGAGTGAGTCTGTATCACACGTCAGTGTATAGAAGTGCGATTGCATATCTTCTTACATAATCTTACATTGTCTAAAAAAAATGAGAACTGTGAGAAAAATGGCAGCATTATTTGATGTAGCTGTTTGATTTCACCGTTTCACAATTCAAAACAGGCCAATTTTGGCGTGGGGCCAAACATGTATTTTTCACGTTATTTTATATAATGGTCTAGTGGTTAAGACGTCCACCTGGGCCCGGATTCACAAAGCGGGGTTAAAAAAAATCGAGGTTAAATTTGGAGGTTAGCCGAGCTAACCCCCGTTTCGGTATTCACAAAAGGAGGTTAGGCAGTTTTGGGGGTTAGTTTAACCTCCAAATTAACCTCTGCTATTTTTTGGGGGTAAAGATCTAACCCCCGAAATTGATTTATTCAAAATGGCCGACCTTTCCCACTTCAGATATTTGATGATAAACAGTTAATTAAACATGAATATTGTTGAAATCGTAGACTGTAATAAATAAACACAAAATTATTTTACGTGTGTAACATCCATTGCAACATTTGAAATACTTTTAACTTCCCGCGCTGTTTTAGGTTCGGTACACGGACGTTTGTTTTGTAAACAAGACGTCGCTCAAAATGTCTTGGCCAGTAGGCCGAGGCTTTCACTTCAAAATACTAGTATATTTTCGCTGTCAGTCTATCAAAATGTGTTACGGTTTATTCGAGGCATTAGACAGTCTATCTGCACTCTGTAGCCGAATTGTGAAGAGGTTTTGCCAAGAGATTGGCCAAGAGATTGTCCTACATCGAAGTAGGGTTAGGGTAGCCTAGCCCTAGGCCTATATCCAGTGGGAGATGCTGGGTGCGAGCCCAATCATCAGAATTGAATAAGGTAAGTGTGAGATTGAATAATCTAATGCCTAGTGCTTGGCCCTAGGCTCGGCCCTAGGCCCTAGTTTGCAAAGCCCCTACAATCTGGTCAAATTATGTAGGCTACTAGGCCTAGCACTGTGCGCTAGGCTAGGGCTAAGGCTAGCTGGGCCTAGGGCCTAGGCCCATGGGATAAACCGTAAACGAGGTTTTTAAAACGCTTTGCTAGGCCTGAGCCTAAGCAGAATGTTCTAAAGTTCTAGGCATAGCCATGTGTTACGTACATACCAGCCTACATTGCCTTGTGTCAGGCTAGGGCTAGACCTAGCTAGATAGGGCTTGTGCCCGCTAGGGCTGGCTAAGGTAGGTAGGGTCTTTTGTCAGTCTAGGGCTAGCCTAGGGCCTTGTGTGGGCTAGGTTTTAGCCAAACTTCTTTGGTTTGGTGGCCTGATAGCATTTATGGGGGTTGGGGGGGGGGGGGGCGCGAAGCGCGTATATGGTTAGGCTATACAATATTAAGGCCTACTTGGTATTAAATTTCATTAAACCCCTAACACGCCCACGCAACCTCCCCCCTAGGGCCCCCCACAAAGCATGCTGCGCAAAAAGCCCAACCGAAAAAGTACTGGGCTAGCCTAGGACCAAAGCCCTAGGCGGTTTAAACCCCAAAATGTGAAGCCTAGCCCTACCCAGACTTTCAAGCTTTTTAGGGTCTAGCCGGGTCTAGTATAGTATTGCTCTAGGGCCTTAGCCTACATAGGCATCCCCTAGGTCTTCTAAAACAAAGTTATTATCGTGTTAATTAATTTTGTTTCATTTATTGTAGTTGGAACCGGACGGATCATTGCCCGCAGTTGTCAGCAGATGGCGCGTTGCGTGTCGCGGCTGTCGCCCAACGGACGTTTCGCTGCCCGTGATCATAAATGGGTTCCTCGTCTGATTCAGCGCCTAAGTAAGTAGGCCTACGGTAGGACCTAGGTCTACCAGAAGGCCGACTAAGATAGCCTCGGTTATATTTGTAGGCTATGGCTCGATTGGCATGTTTGTTGAATAGGTGTAGGAGCTAGGCTTTTTGTTTTTAGGCCTAAGATCAGGGTTGGGTAACGACGCGTCGCAAATAATATTCGACACGTCGCGTCGAAAATATGTGTAGAATATGTCAAATATGTAGAATATGTAGAAAATTCGCGTCGAAAATTAAATGAGGAATTTTATTGTATATGATTCAAATCCCAGACTTATTTTCACTAGGTACCCTAAAAACAAATGAACATTTTATTTTGAACTTTTAAGCAAGTGTTTGTAGGCCCTACTTATTACAAGGCGAGCTGTGTAGATGAAAGTGCCTGAGGACTCTGTCCTAACTGCCTGCCACTGAAAAATGACCTTAAACTGTCCCCCGAAAGCACTTGCGGATTTTTTCCCCCCCCCCTTTTTTTTTTGGGGCCCGGGGGGGGGTTTCCCCGGGGTTTTGGGGGTTTTTTTGGGGGGGCCGGGGGTTTTCCCCGGGGGGGGGGGGAAAAATTTCTTTTTTTAAAAAGGGGGGTTGTGGGGGGGGGGGGGGTTTTTTTTTTAAAAAAAAAAGGGGGGAAAATTTTTAAAAAAAAAAAATTTTCCCCCCCCCCAAAAATTTTGGGAAAAAAAAAAATTTTTTGGGAAAAAAAGGGGTTTAAAAAAAATTTAAACCCCCCCCTTACCCCTTTTTTTAAAAAAAACCCTTTTTTTTTTTCCGGGGTTTTGGGCCCCTTTTTAAAAATTTTTTTTAAAAAATTTTTTTTAATTTTTTGGGGAAAAAAAAAAAACCCCCCCCCGGGGTTTTGGGTTTTGGCCCCGGGGGGCCCCTTTTCCCCCCCCCCCCCCCTTTACCCCCCCGGGAAAAAATTTTTTGGGGGGGTTTCCCAAACCCCCTTTTTTTTTTTTTAAAAAAAAATTTTTTTTTTTAAAATTTTTTCCCTAGGGGGTTTTAAACCCAAAAAAAACCACCCAAAAATTTTTAAAAAAAACACCCGGGGGGTTTTTTTTTTTTTTTTTTTTTTTGGGGGCCCCAAAAAAGGGAAAAATTTAAATTTTTTTTGGGTCGGCCCCTAAAAAAAAAAAAAAAATTTTAAAAAAATTTTTTTTTTTAAATTTTTTTTTTATTTTAAAAATTTTGGGTTTCCCCCCTTTTTCCCCAAAAAATTTTTTTTAAAAAAAAAATTTTTGGGAAATTTTTTTTTTTTTTTTGGATAAAAAAACAAACCCCAAAAAAAAAATTTTTTTTTTTTTTTTGGCCCCCCCCCAAAGTTTTTCCCCTTTTAACCCCTTTTTTTAAATTTTTCCCTTTTAAAAATTTTTTAAATTTTTTTTTTAAATTTTTTGGGGGGAAAAATTTTTTTTTTAAAAAAAAAAAAAAAATTTGGGTTTTTTTTTTTTTTTTTTTTTAAAAAAATTTTTGGGTTTTTCCCTTTGGAAAACCCCCCCCAAAAAAAAATTTTTTCCCCCCCCCCCCCCCAAAAAAACCCCCCCCCCCCCCCCAAAAAAAATTTTTTTTTCCCCCCCCCCCCCCCCCCCCCCCCCCCCCCCCCCCCCCCCTTTTTTTTTTTTCCCCCCCCCCCCAAAAAAAAAAAAAAAAAAAAAACCCCCCCAAAAACCCCCCCCCCCCCCCAAAAAAAAACCCCCAAACAAAAAATTCCCTTTCCCCCCAAAAAGGGGGAAAAAAGGGGAAAAAATTTTAAAAAAAAAAAAAAAAAATTTTTTTCCAAAAAAAAAAAAAAGGAAAAAAAAACCCCCCCCTTTTTCCCCCCCCCAAAAAAATTTTTTTTTTTTAAAAAAAAAATTTTAGGTTAAAAAGGGGAAAAATTTTTAAAACCCCCCCCCAAAATTTTTAAAAAATTTTTAAAATAAAAAAAAAAAAAAAAAATTTTATAAAAAAATTTTTAAAAAAATTTTTTTTAAAAAAAATTTTTTTTTTTTTTTTTAAAATTTTTCCGGTGGTTTTTTTTTTTTTGGGGGGTTTTTTTCCCCCAATAAAAATTTTTTTTGGGGGTTTTTTTTTTTGGGGGCCAAAAAAGGGAAATTTTTAAAAAAAAAAAATAAAAAAAAATTTTAAAAACCCCAAAACCCCCCCTTTTTTTTTTTTTAAAAAAAAAAAAAAAGGGGAAAAATTTTGGGAAAAAAAAGGGGCCTTTTTTTTGGTTTTTTTTTTTGGAAAAAAAATTTTTTTTTTTTTTTTGGCCCCCTTTTTTTTTTTTTTTTGGCCCCCAAACCAAAAATTTAGGGGTTTTTTTTAAATTAAAAAAAAAAAAAGGGGAAAAATTATTAAAAAAAAAAACCCCCCAAAAAAAATTTTGGAAAAAAAATTTTTTGGGAAAAAAAAAATTTTTTTAAAAAAAATTTTGGGTTTACGGGGGTTTAAAGGGGCCCCGTACCAAATTCCCCCATAAAAAACCCGTAAAAAAAAATTTAAAAAAAAAGGGAAATAAAAAAACCCCCCCCTTTTTTAAAAAAACCAAACCCCCCCCCAAAAAAACCCCCCCCCCCCCAAAATTTAAAAAAAAAAAATTTTTTTTTTTTAAAATTTTTTTTTTTAAAAATTTTTTTTTTTTTTTAAAAAAAAAAAAAAAAAAAAAAAAAAAATTTTTTTTTTTTTTTTCCCCCTTTTTTTTTGGGGGGGGGGGCCCTTTTTTTAAATTAATTTTTGGGGGGTTTTTTTTTTTAAATTTTTTGGTTTTTGGTTTTCCTTTTTTTTTTTTTTTTTTTTTTTTTTTTTTAAAAAAATTTTTTTAAAATTATTTTTTTTAAAAAATTAAATTTAAAAAAGGAAAAAATTTTGGGAAAAATTTTCCCCCGGTTAAAGGCCCCTTGGGGGGGAAAAACCCCAAAAAAATTTTTAAAAAGGGGAAAAAAATTTAAAAAAATTTTTTTAAAAAAATTTTTTTTTGGGGGGGTTTTCGGGGGTTTTTTAAAAAAAATTTTGGAAAAAATTTTTAAAATTTAATTTTAAATTCCCCCTTTTAACCCCCCCCCGGGGGAAAAAAAAATTTTCAAAGGGTTTTTTAAAATTTTTTGGGTTTTTTAAAAGAATTTTTTTTCAAAAGTTTTTAAGGTTTTTTTGGGGTTTAAAAAAAAAAAAAAAAAAAGGGGTTTTTTTAAAAATTTTTTTTTGGGGGAAAGGAAACCCCCCGGGGAAAGGGGAATTTTAAAAACCCCCCCCCCAAAATTTTTTTTTAAAGGTTTTAATTGCCAAACCCCCGGGGCCCCGGGGGTTTTTAAAAAATTTTTTAAAAAAAAAAAAAAAAAAATTTTTTAAAAAGGGGCCAAAAATTTATATTTATTCTAGATGGCAGTCCCTTCATAAAAGCCGGCCAATCGAAAGACAAGTTGTATGAATGATTTGATTGGGTTTCAAAATTTTGTAAACAAAAAAGTTGAAACAAGGTTTATAAAGGTTTTGCTGGCATAGGGGTTTGGCCCCGGGGTTGTCAAAAATGTAATGTTTAAATATGAAATTTGGAAAATAGTCCCATTGCCAAATGGGAAATTTAGACCACACTTTTGCATTTTAAAAAAAATTTTTCCACATCTGGGCCTGGGCCCGGGACGGTTTCGGATTTGTTTTAAAGAAGTATAAAAGGGCACCTTTTCTCGTTTTCCAAAACAAAGAAGAAAAAATTTTTTAAAGTCCCCCTATTTGTTTACGTATCGCACCCTTTCCCCCCTAACTCTGCTTAACCGTTTAACCCAAATGTCAAAATAACTATGGGTTTCTTGTTGAATTTTAGGGCCCAAATGGTTTTAAAGGTTATTTTTTAAAACCCTTTTTTTTGGAAGCCTTCCAACAACTTTTTCAACTTTTTTTTTCAAAAAGAGAAAATCATTCTATAACCCCTTTAAAGTCCATGTAAAAATTGAAAATTTTTAGTCCCCCCCGTCTTGGGCGAATCGCGGGCCCGACGTATTAAGTTTAGCCCGTAGTAGGCCCTAGTAGGCAGTTAGAGGCAGTAGTAGGCAGTAGCTAAAAATCCTTTAAAATGGGTTTTGAAACATGTTTCAAGCCATTTTTTCAAACCCAAAAAGGAAAATCGTACCCCATAAAAAATTTGGCAGTGTTTTTTTAGGAAACTAAATCCCTTTATTGTGATAGTTTTCAAGTTCACATCACGTTTCATGACGGTTGGGTAACACCCTCGAAATTTCCCAACTCTGCTTGGTGTATAAGGTGCTTGAGTGTGTAGCGCAACCCCGGGGGTTGGGTGCGGCGCCCAACGGGGAAACCCAGATATATTTATGTTCAAAAAACTATGTCTAGGCCTACTATTGGGGGAAATACTTTTGGTTTGGTTTTTTAGTTGAGCTGAGAGAAATAATTTTACATAATTTGTATACTTTTTTAGGTGTGGGTTTAAACGAATATCCAAAATACCCGGGACCCGTGCGGCTGTGCCTCTCCCCGTATTCCTACCAGCACCTCATTCACCCCCACCGGACGCCGTCGTCAGGGACCCTCTAGCTACTCCCAGGGATTGAATTTTGAAGTTCCCAATTTTTAAATTTCGCTACCAAATTTTATTTGGGTCTGAGTCAACCCCAAATCAGTTTTGTGGTTGTGGGAACTTTAAGGGTACATCTTGGTTGGGAAAAAATGACAAGCAGAGTCTTTTGGGTTAAAAAATTTTTAAAAAAAATTTAAGAAATTAAATTGAAAATTTTTTGTTTGCATAAATCTAAAAACTAAAAAATTTTTAGGAAAAGTCCCCGGACCCCCCTTTGCATGTGCCATAGTGGCCAATCAAAAAACTCTGGAGAAAAAAAAATTTCTTTTATTAAAACCGGGGGGGGATACCATATTATTATATTCTCTGAAAAACCAAAATTTGGGAGTCTGAAAAAATTGATTTTTTCATGTGGTAAAACTTAAAAAAGGGGTAGGGGAAATTTGTATTGAGTAATTTGTAGGGGACCCTGCTTAATTTAAAGAGCATGTTATTTAAAGGGGGTTTTATTCTAGGGGTTTTGGCTTGAAAAAGTTCTTAAAAAAGCAAACCCGGGGAATCATTAAAATTTTTCCTTGCCCCAAACTAATTTGAAGTTAAAAAAAATGATTTTTGGGAAATTTATTGTATTAAATATTTTTATATTTGATTTTTTCCCAGAAAATTTTAAGTCTTCTTTTCATATGACCCCAATCAGCCCACTTGGCCCCCCCGGGGAACTGAAAAAAATTATTGGTTGCCGTACCTGCATAGTTAGTTTTCTTGGTGGGGGGGTTTTCTGGGGTATGAAAATTTTTTAGCTCTGTAGGGAGTTAAAAACTTGAATAATTTTAAGGTAAAAGAGTAGGGCCCGCCATAATTTTCCTTGTGCCCTTTTTCTTTGCAGATTTATTTACTATTTGTGAAAAAAATAAAAAATTTGAACATTTAAATTTTGTTTTCCTAATCCCTTTTTTGTAATTTTACAATCTTAAACCAAAATTTTCCCTACCATTTTTCCCCAGGTATACCAGGATTGGGTGATTACCAAAAGATGGCCAATTTTTGGCTTCACAAATTCATCAGTTATGGGGGGGGGTTTCTTGACCCGTTGTTCTTTCAATTTACAATCATTAAAAACGGATCTATGAAATTTAAAAAAATTAAAAAAAATTTTGAATTTTTTTTTTAAAAATTTTAAATGGGTGCAATCCTAGCCCAGGTTTAAAAATACTGGGTTTGTGGTTTTTATATATATATATATAAAATATATAAATACCAAAAAAAAGGGGACAACGAATAATTATATTATTCCGTTTTTTGTAAAAATTGGGAAATTTTAAAGCAGAAAAAAATTCTGGAATTTAGACACCCACAAAAAAAAATAGGCCTCTAATTATTGTATTGTTTGAGTGAAAATTTTGGGATTTTAAATTTTTGGGGTTAAGGGGAAAGGATATTTTTTTTGTTTTAATCATTCAAAAAACGTTTTATTGACACCTTTTTTTTGGGAGTAAAAAAAAATTCAAAAAAAGCGTAAAATACGGCTAACCTTGGTGGGGGGAGAAATAGTGGTGAAAAATCGTTGCCCCCGCCCCCTTTTTTTATTAATATTTTTAAAACAATTTTAGAAAAACCCAAAAAATTCAACCCGATCGTGTTTTTTTCCCCCAACATTCCCAAAAACTCGTTCGAACCCCCATCGAGATTGGGTTTTTTTTAATTTTCCCGAAGTAACTTTTTAAATATTTAAAAAATTTCCCCTTTCGGGGGTGTTTCCCCCACCTTAAACCAAAATATAAGAATATTATTATAATCAAAAATTTTATATATCTCCATGCCAAAAATTTATGCTGACAAGTGGCAACTTACTATCCCGTGCTAGTCACTAATAGTATAAATTTTTAGGGGGGGGGGGAAAAAATTTGGGGTTTTTGGAAAGATACTTTTGTTGATTGGATCAAAACCGTTAAGACATGATTTTTATTTTTCCAAAAAAATAAAATATTCAAAAATATTTAAAAACGACCCCAACGTCATTTTAAAGTTTAAAGGGGTTTTAGGGGATACTAGGGGGGGTAATATCGCTTGCCCCCACATTGATTATTTTTTTTTTCATATTTTTTTTAAAATACTTCAAACCCAAAAATTTATGCTAAAAGCCCCACTTTACTAAGCACTCAAATATATTTTTGTGCCCGGAATTACAGGTATCTAAAAGAACAATAAAAATACGCTATTAGGGGGTTTGGGGGGGAGAAAAAAAGGGTTTTGGAAAAAAGGGGGGGGTAAAGGGTTTAAAAGTGGGTTAAAAAAAACATTGAAATATTAATTTAAATAAAAATTTTAAATGTCATAAAATGTATTTTGGGAGGCCTACAAACTAATACCCATTCCAATTTTAAGGGGTGGGTTTTGGGGTTTTTTTATTTTGACATAGCTTTGGGCCCCCTTTTCGGATTTTTTAATAAAACATATTATTTTCTTTTCCCCATTTTCAAATTTTATGGTGGTAACTAGAAATGCAATTTTTTCTTTTTTGCTAAATATAAACATTTACACAAAATTTTAAATTTAAAAACTAAAATTTAAATTTAAAATTTTTAATAAAAAAAAATGTCAGAAATTTAAATAATTATTGAGTACTAAAACAATTTATTACCCTATTTTACTTAACATTTACACTAACAAAACACAAAGATTTGCAATATTATGATAATTTAAATTTCGTACCAAAACAATCTTTAATAAAACCATTTTCTATTGGTTGTGTTGAAAGCGACAATCTTATTGGCTTAAATTCATGACGTCATCAATGGCGTCATCGTTTGAACTTAGTTTTTACCTCTGGCTAACCTCCACAGTAAAAATGCGTTTGTGAATACGGAAACAGGGGTTAAAAAAGGAGGTTAAATTTGGAGGTTAGAGTGGAGGTTAAAACGGAGGTTAGATTCTTTACCCCCGAAATTTAACCCCGCTTTGTGAATCCGGGCCCTGGAATGTGGGAGATCCGTGGTTCGATTCCCGGTTGGGGCGGACTTTTTTAATTTCTGAATTGTAGTAAAAAAAAAAAAAAAATAATAATAATAATAATAATAATAATAATAATAATAATAATAATAATAATAATAATAATAATAATAATAATAATAATAATAATAATAATATATTTATATAATATATTTTCTTCTTCTTTTCTCCATCTTTCTTTGTTCTTTTTTCCCTTTCTTTTTTTTCTACACCTTTTTTATATTTGATAAATTACTTACTTTTGCATTTAATATCCTTTTTTTGGTTATCAAAATTGTTGTGTTTTAATGCATTTTTGTTGTAGTGTAACTAGTTCAAATATTTACTAAACTGTAGTTCATTGTTGTGTCTGCATCTATGTAATTGGATGAGCGTAGCGAGCGTAGCGAGCGAAGCGAAGATTCCATTTCACTACACTGGAGAAAAAAATCCGGAATGTTTTTTTTTTTTCTTTTTCTTTTTTTTTTTTTTTTTGTATTTTTGTGTGTTTGTTAACACGATTCCGACTAAACCGATACTCCGATTGCGATGAAATTTTATGGAGGCCTTCGAAATCTCTGAACTTAGAACTGCCACGTTTTTGAGCGCAATCGGGAAAATTTTTCTTATAAAAAAACGCAATTTTATGATTTTTTCGATTTTAAAAAAATTCTTCGACTTATAACACTTACATGCTTTATCCGATTGTGATGATTTTTAACAGAACCTTAATTTATGAATTAGGATATTCGTGTGAAATTTGAGCTTAATCGAAAATTATTTCTCATGAAAATTCGAAATTTTACGGGTTTTTTCTTTTTTAAAACAATTCTTTGACATAATAACACCTACATGCTTTATCCTATTGTAATGATTTTTTTATAGAACCTTAATTTCATGAATTAATATACTCGTGTAAAATTTGAGCGCAATTAAATAATTATTTCTTATGAAAATTGCAGTTTTACGATTTTTTTCTTTTTTTAAAATTACGTAAAAATTACGATTTATTAAAAAAATTAAGTTAATTTTTAATTTAATTTAATTTAATTTAAAAAAATCTTCGAATAAGTAATGATTTTTTCACAGAACAACAGAAAATCCGCGTAACTCAATGCAGCTCAATGCACCAATTACGCTCATCCAACAACGCGGCGGGACTTAAGCGTTTTCCTAGTTAGATTTATTCAGTTGTCTTCCTTTGTAAATCAGTTTTAAAACTAAATAGGATAGACGTTAAATAAATAAATAATTAAATCAATCAATAAATAAATGAAAATAAAATAAATTAACCGTTAGTTTGTTTGTACATTGCTTGGTTGGTCAATTAACTGAACCAACTTATTATTTTCATAGTGCATGTACATTTCTACTCGCTGGTACCCATGCCCACGGAATGTGAGAGTCCTCTTTGCAGCCCTCGGACATCACAGTTGTCCAAACTCTAATATACTTAGTTAGACAACTGTAGAGGTGCATGAACTGCATCCTGGGCAGGTTTACACAGAAATTAACTCTTTCTCTTGTTTTTTCAGACGTTAAGTGTTCACGTTGACAACGACGCCGGGTCCAAGAGCCTGATGACGTCATACATGAAGGACCGCGGCTACTACGTCCACGAATACATGAAGATTAACGATACAGACGCAAGTTACATCTTTGTAACCACCAAACTGGAGATAACTGCTTAGAACCAGATGACGTCATATATGGAGGACCGCGTCAAAAACCACAAATCTCAAGACTCAACAAGAACCTCTTGAGCAATCGTCACCCGAAAAAGGATGTTTTCATCACTAGGGCCACACACACGCTATGTATTTTCAATGTATTCAGTTGCAGACATATTTTGCGGTGGCACATATTAATATGGCGCTGGTCCAAAGCGTACGACTCTAAGAGGAAGGATTCGAAGTAGTCCGCGGTGACACATACGTCCTTCATATTCATATATCACCACTCATCGTCTCGAATAACCTTATTGCAATAATGGAGACGGTGAAGACTCCTGGTGTGAAATGCTCCTAGGAGGCAGTGGTTGCGTTATTAGAAGAGTAAAATTAAACCTAGATTGAACGAACTTCAAAAAGGTCACGTGATCAACTCAGCACAACCAATGAAAAAAAATGTTATCGTGCAATATCCGCCTGATTTTGGAGCACTAAAAGTACTAAAACAGCTAACATATTAGGTCATATTATTGACGTTGTTGTTCAAATAAAAGTATTATTTTAGATGCCTCGACCTTAACTACTTCATAAGGATCAGGTAATGTCGAAAGAGAAGTTGAAAAGATTTCTATGATAAAGGGGCTTCCTGAAGGCTAGGCCTATCCAGCCGCCCCGCACCGTCTAGAGATACGGGCGCCGTAAGGCTCAGTTCACTCCGGCAGCCTTGAAGAACACATCGCCTTAATAGGCTTACGGCAAAAGCGATATTTATTATTTATTCAACAAGTTAAGAAACATGGTAAACTTAAAATGTTTTGAAGAGAATCAGAGAGGGCATATCCCAATAGCAAGTTATGCCTGATTCCCTTCATTACAACTAAATAAAAATAGGATACAATAAATAGTCAATTAAACAAGCAAGTGTTATAGTATCAAAACATTTTAGGCCTTAAGAATACTTTTTAGTGACAATTTAACTAAAAAGATCTTTTATTTTATTCTTAAAATTTGGAGCATCTTTGATTTCTCGAGGAATAGTATTCCATAAAGTAACAGCACGGTTATAAAAATGATTTTGGTAGATAGATGTTCTAGGACATGGAGGGTTTAAAATTAGGTCAGTAAAATGTCGGTTAAACTGTCTTTTCTGAATTGTTATTCTTTTAAATGGATCAAGGTCAGTAACACCGGTAATTAAGTTACTTAAAAATCTAACATCAGGTTGTTCACAATAATTTTGTATTGATGGCAGTCCACATTTGTTTAAGCGCTCAGAGGTACTTTCAGAATACAAAACATTTTTTGAAATAACTTTAGTTGCACGGTGTTGATTAACCTCAAGTTTACGCATGTTTAGCTGAGAAGTTGTGTGCCAAGATGGTAGACCATACGTTAATATAGGGCGAATAAGAGATAGATATGCAGTTTTTAAAGATTTCAATTCACTTTTATATAAATTACGACTGACAAAACCTATCAACTTGGAAGCTCTGTCTCTAACGTTGTCTGTATGAAAATCCCATTTCAAATCTGATGATATAGTGAGACCGAGGAGTTTAATAGTTGTTTGCCTCACTAGAGCATTACCTAAAAGAATGTAATTAGAATAAATGGGTGATTTGGACCTAGTTAGACGTATGTTCTGCAATTTGCTAGCATTAAGCTGCATACAGTTCAACAAGCACCAATTTTCAAGAGCAGATAGATCTGCTTGCAATGCATAAACATCCTCTAATCCTGAAATAGGACGAAATAATGTTGTATCATCAGCATACTGGTAAACTTGAGATGACACACATTGAGGAAGATCCAAAAAGAAGATTGTAAATAGGAGAGGCCCCATTACAGACCCTTGTGGCACCCCAGAAGTAACATGAGCTTCTTCAGATCGAGAACCATTATAAACTACAGATTGTTTCCCATTGGAAAGAAAAGAGCTTATCCACCCTAGTACATTGTGTTCAACTTTATATCCTTCTAATTTTGCTATCGATTTTGTGTGAGGGACTTGGTCAAAAGCTTTTGCCTAATCTAATGCAATGCAGTCAACCGGTTTGACAGAAGTACATTCAAGTGAATTAAACCACTCATCGATAACGTCAGTCAAGAGAGTGACGCATGACCTTTTTGGTATAAAACCGTGCTGATTTAAATTGATAAGGTTTGTTTCCTTTAAAGTGATTAAATAACCGTTTAGCAATCAGTTTCTTTATATTCTTGCATGCAAGTGAGCTCAACGAAATAGGGCTGTTATTCTCGATCTTCAATCTATCTCCCTTCTTAAAGACTGGAACCACAGATGCTGTCTTCCATACATCAGGAACACTTGCAGTAGATGCGGATAGATTGTAGATACTGCATAAAGAAGGAGCCAGAGCCTCAGCACAGGTATGTAGAACTCGGCCCGGTAGAAGGTCAGGTCCAGGCGCCGCGTTGGGTTGAATATTTTTTAAATATTCCTGAACTTCTTCTTCGATGAAAAATAGATATTTTATCGGAGCAACTGGGCCAATATTTCCTGGATCCCAGTTAGTAGGGGAAGACGTGTCATTAGGAGTAAAGTTGTCATGGAACTTTTTATTGAAGGCATTCGCAATTTCTACTGGATCTGAAAGCTTGACACCATCGCAAGTGTAATGATCGGGTGCAAGACTTATTTTATTTATTTATTTATTTATTTAACGTCTATCCTATTCAGTTATAAAAACTGATTTACAAAGGAGGACAACTAAATAAATCTAATTACATAGATGCAGAAACAACAATAAACTACATTTTCGTAGATATTTGAAATAGTAGCATTACAAAAAGTAGATATTTGAAATAGTAG